>APFE030344452.1:82326-167241 GCA_000404065.3 Pinus taeda | reverse complement strand
GCTATTCCCACTAAGATGGGTGGCTATCTTAGAAACAAACAATCAAAGTCTACTGTTGATTCCTTTTATGAAAATAGAAGAGAGGAGAACCAAGAGGGCCAACTGAGTCTTGCGCTCAATTTCCTCTCCTTCTCGATAGAGTTTTGCCGCTTGCTCTTTGTCTGCTCAGCTTCAAAAAGACCTGTAGAATCAGAGCAAAGTACTACTATGCAAGAAACAAGGATCTAAGTTCATAAATAATGCAGGATTAGATGTGCATTAACCATATACAAGCATATATAAACAAGTACACAAGAATATTGAAGGAAACAAGAATAGCTTTATTCAGATGAAAAGTAGAAAGAAGATTACAACCATGTGCTCTGACCCAGCATCATCCTCCAAATAAGAAGCCCTTCTTCACCTCAGGCAAAGCTAGATCACCCAACACTGTGAATGTACACTAGAATACCAACAACACTTCTCTATAAGTTAGAAAATTCCAGTCTCTAGATCTCTGTGATGAGGGATCCATATATAGATTATTACAGAGAGGTGAGTCATCTTTTGGAATCTTGATTAGTTTCCTCTCTCTGATAGTTCCTACTTCCACTTGGAGAATAATGATCTCTTACTCATCCTTGGTCGAAAATGGAGTGGCAAGTGTCAGAGGGGAAGCTTCTGGAAGATTCCATGATCTTCCACCTCGAATTTTTGTCCCTGCCATTTGTCCATTCCCGACCATCGCACCCTAAAGAGGAGAAAAATAGTATGCATCACACCATGTACATTAGGAAGGTGATATGCATCGCACCCTCTGCATTGAGCTTTCAGTATGGTCCAGTTTTGACCATTTATGAGCAGTTTTTAGTGGAGAACTTCTGGGAGATGATGTAATCAGTTAACCTTGTTCCTTTAGGTAGTGAAGCAACACTTTTAGGGACTTAAGAGCCCTCAGTTTATGGACATTGGTGATTGGGGTTGAAGTTTCCAAAAATGTCTATAACAGTTGGGGTCTAGGAAACAGATTTCTAGCATGAGGGACATATGTGTTAGAGGAACTGGTCCCCCCTACAAGTAGCCATAACTTTGTTGAGTATATGGAAAAGAATGTGAAAGGGATCCATTAATACCATCAGTGACGTGAGATGTCCCCGATGCATTAGCACTTCCAGGACAAGGGAGGTCTGGAATGATGATATAGACATAACCGGATTGGGCATAAATGAGATCATATCTCAAATGGTCTGTAGAGCTTCGTCCTCGGTCTGAGGAAAATGAGACACGACATCTTTCTCGGTGGGGGATAAAAGGCTGTTAAGAAACCAATCTATATATACACGATCTTCGAAAGGCAGTGCACAACATGTGCTCCTCCTTTGATGCCACTCTTGAACATGGTCAGAAAGGAGAGTGGCGGAGGATTGACAGAATGTGGTCAATAGCTCCATACCAGTGTCATACAAGAGAAGTAACTGGAAATATGAAAGGAACACTTTAGCAAGTGTCATGAAACTGAAATGAGAGGTAGAGGGTTGGTATACATACCATTTTGTAGTGTCCCCAGTGAGTGTGCGTTGGAAGAGCCGAAGATGAATGGAGTTGTCAGTGATGGAGTTGGATGAACACAACATGTGGAAGGATCGAACATAGTTGGTAGAATCCTCCCCAGCAATACCCTCGAACTTTGGGATGTCTGAGGGAAGCTTAGTTGGCATAGAGGGCCAACCAACATCATGGTGTATGGGGCCATTTTTCAACTGGTTAAGATTCAGTAGACTTAACCCAACCATAAAGGGGAGCATGGGGGCTGTCGGAACAGTTCCTCAGACTCTTCCACTTGATGTGACCACCGGTATAGAACTAGAGCCAACACCAATTTGGGCTCCTGCACTAGTTTTGGCTCCAGACAGGGTGACGATATGCAATGAAGGAGGCTTGGAATCAGATAAGGAATCAAAAAGACTAGGGGAAGAGTCGGTATGGGGACTCGGAGGGCTATGAACTTGAACCTCATGGAGAGGAGTAATATGCCCAAGCAGAAACTGGGGGTGAAGGCCTAATAGTCTCCATGACACACACCTTAGTGGCGCACTGATGGAAGGACACCCGGAACATGAAAATGGTGAATGGATATCAACAATATATCAATGTCTCTGATGCGAGGAGATAAATTTATTATGTTAAGTCTTGGTTTCATGGTGTAAACCAAGTGCCCTTCACTTAAGGTGTGCTTGTGTGTGCAAGTGTGTTAATTGATTAAGCCTAGATTATGTTTGTAGAAATGAAAAAATCTTGTTGCAAATAAACTAAAATAAATAACAGAAAATGAACAGGAAAACAATTAACTAAACCCCACCCAAACTAGGTTTGCAAACACTGTACTGCTTGGTGGCTAAACCAATGGAAAATACACTAAAACGGTCAAGAGATCCGAATTTCAGTGTGACTAGGATCAAGTTTCTCTAATCTACTAGAAAGTGGTGCAGTAACAACAAAAAAACCAGAGGGGAAGATCGTTGGAAAAAGATAGGGAGATGGGTGAAACACCTAGGGCAACTAATCTGACCCTAACGAATGACCAAACAAGTTTAAATGTGAAACCATCCATGGTAGTAGCCTATACTAACAGATCTAAAACAAAAGGTTACAGATCTAGAAAATGTGGTTGAAGGCACTGCAGAAACTCAGACTTCTCACTCAGCTAAACTCCTCCTAGAAAGGTGGAAGTGTACTAGAAGCCTTAAGGGAGGCTAAATTTGACTTCGAGGAGTAAATCAAAGTGGATCAAGGCTTAAGTGGGATAAGATAGAGGTCAGACACCCAACAGAAAACTCTTAGCAAAACCCAGAAACAGATCTGAGAAAAACCCTAAAACCTAGAAATCGTAGATTCTTACCTGTTTTCTGCTGAAATCACACTTTTTGGGCTGAGACTTGTGTTTGGAGGCCTAGATTGCACCTTTTGGGCTGAAAATTGTGATTTCTATTCTGAGAATCCTAGTCTACAAATTTCAGAAAAATGTGTTACCTTTGTCGCAGTTGGTTCTTGTGACCTGTCGAAACGACCAGAAAGCTTGCGGAAGTCAAAATTTTATTAGATCTAGGGTTAAAAAAATAGGAAACATTAATAGAATTTAAAAAAGAATAAACTCTAAGCTGAAAACCAAAGGTCAACCAAGTTTCTGGATCTGTAGTATAAAACCCGGTGGAGTTGCCAATTTGTTGTAGTGTTTTCTTCTTAATCATGTACGAAAAGAACCCACTTAAGATTATGGATGACAAACAATCTCAACAATAGAAATTAATACTAAACATTGTATATTTGTTGCTATTAATAGAAACAAAACCTGGAAAAATTATAATCTATGCTACTATCATAGTTAAACAATGAAAGAAAGAGTAGTAACCCTAAACATCCAATGGAAACCAGATATGTAAAGAATAATTTTATAATAACACCTGTGAAGAGAATAGATAAATGTTATCCAACCCCCTCTATGGGATGGATTCTTGGCTATCCTCAAACGTCTTCGGCTTCTGTAGAGTCTCTCTCCTCTATAATGCATGAACCTAACAAAAATGTTATGCACGACAATGAAAATAAGTAGAGTCACAACAGTGAGTGCAACAATGAAAATAATCAAAAGTGAATAATGAATGGAAAACCCTTTTATTTATAACAAAATATTGAGTTATCCTCAAATAATGAGAAATAATAAAATATTATTGATCCCATTCTTGGAATAACCACTTAGAATGTTTTATTATATTTGTTTAGGAGGGAAAATTTATTTAAACTTTTACTAAGAAATAATAAATAAATAAATGATTTATTTATAATCTCAATGAATTAGTGAAGGAATAATAAACAAATAATGATTTATTTAATTATTCCTAAGGGATTTAGTAAAACTTGAGAGAGAATAATAATTCATTAGTTATTCTTAGAGAAAATACGATAAATAATGATTTATCTGTTTATTTTTCATGATTGGGTCAAATTTAACAAGGAATAATAATAAAACATTGGTTTAACTAATTATTCCTAGAAGAAAATCAGATAAATAATGATTTATTTAATTATTCTTCATGGGTTTGACTATAAATTACTTTAAAAAGGTGGTTTATTAAGTAATTTCTCATAGCAAAAGCAATTTTTCTATAGTAAAATTATAATTACATGGTTTACTTTGATCCATCTAGGAAATTAGGCTAGATGATCAATTTTTTGGTGATAACATAAACATTCTAGTATCATATACATTAGGTTAGTGACCTTTTAAAATAGTTGATATATGGAGAAAAGTCCAAAGATTTCCATATTCTCAAGACAATATCATATACATAAGGTTAGAGGTATTATAAAGTAGCTAAGATATGGGGAAGAGTTCAAAGGTTTTCATATGCTTTAGATGGTCTATGTCTATTCCTAACCTTTCAAAAGTAGAACCTGGTACTAGAGAGTAGCTACAAGTTCTATGGATGTTTCTGCTATTGTTGGTGGTGGTGAAGCCTCGGGTATAGGATGTGAGGTTGTTTCTACTACTTCCATTAGTATTGAAGCTTCAATTATAGGAGCTGCGGGAGACAAAATAAGAAGAGTAGCAATTGGAGGATCATAAATGAACAAAGTGGAAGTGACACATGGCATATGCTTGGGGTATGAATGTGGCGTATATTAGAGATATCAAGGGGGTGGGATTTGGAAAGGCCTCCACATGAACTATCCTTTCCTAGTAAGAGAGCACATTCACAAATTCTAACGATGCAACCTCGAATGGTGGAAATGGAAAAGCATAACATTAAAATTATACATGTCTTTCCCCTCTATTATGAATCCATTTTTCTCATGTGTGAACCCAATGAATGGACCTACATGATTAAAACACATGTATTAGTTGTTAGGTCAAAACGATATGGATTACCATATACCATGATCACAGTTATAATAACAGATTTCTAACCATTCAATATAGTTGTGATGATTCCATATTATATAGTGATTGGGTTAAGTAGATTCATTATAAATAAAAAAGCAACAAATTCGATATAATAGAAATATCTCATGATTGAAAAGGTTGAGATTAAATCAAAATTCAATATAAATTAATAATTAATCAAAACAATATGGATTACCATATACTATGTTGATAGTTATAATAACAAATATCTAACCATTCAACATAGTTGCGATGATTCCATATTATCTAGTGAATGGGTTAAGAAGATTCAATATAAATAAAAAAACAACAGATTTAATATAAATTGAAATATCTCATGATTGAAAAGGCCATCAAGTGAATAAAGTGAGCAAGGCAAATTCCATGGCATTCTTGTGGAGGAACCATTTGGCAAAAACGAGGTTGTATATTTATAACGTGGAAAAAGCATAGGCTAATTAGTCAATGTGGCTACAACTCCATAGATGCAAAACTTTTTTATTAAAACACATGTATTATGGAACTATGGCTATTATGGACATAGAAATTTCACAACAATAAAAACCCTTTATTCTTGGAAGTAATTGGACTAAGTGGAGAAAAATTGGTGCTCAAACCTTAATGCTTCTTCAGCTTATGAGTTACAAGGCCCTTATCATTGCTAGACCTGCATTATCAAAACCCATGCATCAAAGCAGTAGATCTAGCTTTGGATATATGAATCTCATGACAATTAAATATTATTATCAAGATCCATGTAATATTGCTAGTAGACCTGAATTATCAAAACCTGTGTATGATGCAAATAGATCTAGCTATGGATATATGCATTCCGTAATAGTAAAAATCCTATATCTAAAACTCGTGTATTAATTATGGATATACACATTCTAGAACAATAAAAATAGTATATTTAAAGCTCATATGTCAACGAAATAGATATGGAAATCACTTGTACCGGTGAAGTAGATCTAGAAAACCAGTGGATCAATGAACTGGATCTAGCAAATCCCTATATCAACAAACCAGATCTAGCAAATTCTTCTAGCAATTCATTGTATATGTGAACTAGATCTACGAAACCCTTCTAGAAAATGTATGTATTAGAAAATTGGATCTATCAAACCCCTGTATCGGTGAACTAGATGTAGTAATGGATATATGTATCCCACAACAATAAAAACCCCCTAATATTAAAAGTATCTAGAATAAGTGTAACATACCTGAAGTTGTGGAAGCCCAAATGCTTCTTTTTCTTCTTACTTATGCAGTTGTTATAAGAAAAAATAGATAAATATATTGACAAACTCTATAGAAAGATAAGGAGGGAAAAAATATAGTAGGAAGGAAATTTAACAATAAAAATGATAATCTAAGGAAATTAAAAATAAATAAAGAAAATGAAGGAAAATTGAGAAGTTGGAGAAAATTTAATTATTAATCATTTAATTTAAAAACTTATTTCTTTCTATTTTTAATACATAATATATGAGTTGTCTTTAAGTGAAACTTTTCGAAAAGTTTTTTGATTTATATTATGATCTAATTTGTCTAGAATTGGGCATGGATTCATTGAAATCATAAGTTTGACAGGTGAACTTTGCACAATCCAAGTGGCCCAGGGGTTTTCTAGGGTGTTGAATCCATATATGTAACCAAAAAACAAATCAAGATTTTTTCTAGAATCGCGCAAGGATATATTGAAACCACAAGTTTGATGGGTGAAATATGCATAATTCAACTGCTCGGGGCGTTTTCCAGGGTGTTGAACCCATATATGCAATCAGAAAATAAATCAAGATTTCACTACAATTTTTTCTGTAGGACCTGAAACTCCAAAATGTCGCACTGACAACTCCCACAATATCTGATTTAAAACCATTTTATTTCCAATTTAGTAATATATTAGCCATAAGATTTAGCCTTTTTATAGAACCATTGATAACCTTAATTGCTTTGAATTAAAAATAATGTTTTTTTTTTAACAAGGGTTACATAGTAGCTAGTAAACCAAAAAATAATAAAGACAAAGATTTCATCTCAAAAATAAAACAACTAATAAAATACTGCATTTTTGAATGTCATCACCAACAATTAAGAAATATGCTTAACTAAGATTCTTTATATTAACATATATACACTTTAATATATATGTCTATTTTTTTATACATATTTATGTGTTTTATTTTTTTATTAATATATATAATTTTGTAGTAAATTTTATTAAAATGTTTTTTTTAATAAAATAATATGGTCATAATTAAATGTAAAATATGGAGAAAAGAAGCTAATAATGAAAAGAGGAAAAAGTCGAAATCAAAAATTAAGTAGGTTCAAAAGTAGTAACTAATAGAATTGAAGTTACTAAACAAAATAGTATAACCTCAATCAATCACTTTACAAAAAAACAAATTTCAATAATAATAATAAATAACAAAAATTGAGTTCCCAATGTTAAATTATGGATAGGGGCAGAAATGGGGTAGAATTTTTTGGTCAAAGCAAAACTGAATGCCTAAGTATAATAATAATGATTTCTAATAATTTATTATATTTATATTTTTAAATATTATATTTGTAAAAAAATATATATCTATTCTTTATATTTGTTTAAATAATTTATTGTTTTATTAGTTTTTTGACTAATTAAAGTTGACTTTTATTTTACTTTTTTATACATAATATCTAATTTAATACCATTAGCCCCAGGATTTAGGCTTATTTATAGAACTTTTCATAACTTATTTTCGTTCAAATTTAAAAAATGTTCTTGTTTATATTAATAAATTCTAATATTAGAAGGGAGGCATGGAAGGAATGGATCTGCTCAACTATCACGACTTCCATGGAGACCTCGGGGGTCTTAACCTCGAGGATTGACTGTCACCTGAGCACACAGCCGACCTGAGACTACCACCCCCTCGCTACCTGGTTTACCTTCCATTGCAGTAAGTTTTTTGGAGTTTTATAAGAAGGTCCTGTCTTTCCTTACCCTCATTTTGTTGACCTCTCATCATCTGCTTATTTTTCGCCGACTGTTACTGTCATTTCTCGATGGATTCGGAAGATCTCTTAGACTACAAGGAGGACCCCAACCCTGACTAGGTCATATGGACTCATCACCATTTGGGGACAGGCTCTGAACCCTCCACAGCTAAAAAATGCTCGTTGATAGCTGCCCAGTCCACTCCTTTCCACTTGAGCTCCTATGAAAATCACCATCCACCTGACGTTCACATTGAAGACTTGTCTGGCTTGGACTGCCCCCCGTATCTCCTGCTACCGTCAATATGCTGGGAACTTTCCTACAACCCTCCCCTACCTTCGATTTCCCCTTGGTTCATCCTCCGCAGATCCCTGTGCCCTCAGGTGCGCCCTCATCCTCCCGCACTCCTCCCTTCAAATCCTCTCCCCACTCCATTCTTGCTCTCTCCAATGTAACCCTAGCTCCTAGTAGCAGGGACCCTACATCCCCCATTCGATTAGGGTGCTTTAGTTCCCCCATCCTTAACTCTAAATCCACCCTGACTACCCCCCCACTCTCAACCAGAGCTGTAGAACCTTGCTTAAGGAATATCTAACAACACATCATTCATACAAACCCAAGAGGGGAAGGTGCTTAAAAGTTGTGGATAGAGATATTAACCTTACCCTGGGCGGGGACATCCCAATGGGAGAAGTCACATACATGGCTAAGAAGGTTCTAGTAGGTTGAGTAAGAGGTATAAATTACATAATGGAGCATCTCAGGCTCTCGATCTCAGAGATTTGGAGTAACCTCCTTAAAGAACTCCCCGTTATCAGAGTCTTGGTGTGGATTTGGTTTGCTCTTTCGTTTCATAGGGAAGCGTACACAGATTGGATTCTCTCATGTTTCTAGCACATTGAGCTTGTTCCAGTTCTATTAAAGAGATGGGATCCCTTATTCGACCAAGAACTCAAACATATGGGAGCAGGGCCTATATGGGTTTGCCTGCCTAGCTTTCCAATGCAATTTTGGACCCCTCTGGTATTCAAGAGAATTGGAGATGCTCTAGGGACTTATTTAGAACATGACTAGTCCTTTGAAAAAACTGCTATTATGACTATGGCAAGAATCCTAATCCATTTGGACACCAGGGAGGGGTTGGAGGAGAAAATAACTCTCCACTAGAGGCATTTCTCGCATTGCCAGAACCTGGACTATGAAGAAGTGCCCTTCTGTTGTCGAAGATGCCACAAGGTCAGGCACCTATATAAGGATTGCACTTTAATCTCTTCATTTTCACAGGAGATGGTTAGGGGAGTCAAACACTATTTGTCAGAAGATTCGAATATGGACAAGTAGCACTCTAGACAAGAACATCGTAAGGAAGTGGATGAAGGCTTGGAACTGCAAACAAATCTTCGAAAGATCCTATCTTTATCCCCTCCTCAGACTTGATCCAGGTCTACGAAGGGTGTCGCACCGTCATCAGATATTGATACTTTTTCTTCCTCCTTTACATTTCTATTTAATCATGTTCTTACTTCATTGCACTCTCCTTCATCTCATACTGATGCATTTTTAAGCCCTCAGCCTCCCATCGATGTGGTATCAAGCCTCCTCCCCCAATTCTCTCGACCACCCCTCTGTCCCTTCCTGCTTTCACACCCCTCCTTTTCCATCCTCTGCCCCCTCCACATCAGGTCTAGGTATTCACCCCCAACCTGTTGAATCTAATCCTATCAGAGGTAGACCTACCAAGATTACAAAAGCCATCAAGAAAATAGTTGCAGATGTGGCACAGGGTTGTCAGACCACCACTGAAAGGGAACTTAGAGCATCTAAGCCCCTGGAACCTATTCCCTCATGATTTAGCTTTCCTTTAATTGCAGGGGTTTAGCCAACCCAAGAAAAACTGGCTCTTAAGCGCCTTTTGAATCGCTCCCCCTGTGACATCTTATTCCTTTAAGAAACCCTCGGCCGCTCCGACATGATCTCCAGAACTCTCCTCTCTCTCCTTCCTAGGTGGCACTTCCAAGCCCTGGATGCTGTGGGCAGATTTGGTGGCCCCACTTTTGGCATCAACCCCAAAAATATCAAGGTTATATCCTCTTAGGGAGGCCATGGCTTCCTAGGCATGGATTTTCTTACTACTGATCTAGGGAAACATAACCGAATCATCAATATCTATGCTCCTAATCAGAACAGACTTGATTTTTGGAATTCCTTTCTGGGTAATCCTACACTCACCAGCTCCACCATCATTCGAGGTGATCTAAATTTCTCCATTGGGAATGAGGAATCCTAGGGCCATCACTCTCAAATTGACCCCCTCTTAGACCAGATGAGATCCCTCCTATATCTCCATGGGCTTATTGATGTCCCCATGAATAAGAAAATGCCCACTTGGCATAATAGATGCACAGGTGATGCTGCACTTGGAAGAAGGCTAGATAGATTCTTAAGACATGAAGAGCTCCTCCGAACCCTCTCCCTATACAGACAATGGGTTGATTCGAGAGGCATATCGAACCATTCTACCATCTACCTTCAAGTGACCAACACTTCTAGGAAGCCTCAAGCTCCTTTCAAGTTCAATTATTCATATCTAAAAGACTCAGACTATGTCAAATTAGTCTCAGATTACTGGAGAGCACATCCCCCTCTCAAAGATCAGAGAAACGTTGTTGATTTCTGTAGGCACTTGAATCAGCTCAGGAGACTAACCATTGATTGGTCCAAAAGGAAAAAATATTGGGATGATCAATCCTTAGTGGACATTAAGGACCATATTGCCTCTTTAACAGATGAAAATGGGCTTGGCTTTCTATCTAATGATGCTAATATCTGTCTTGTGGACTTGGAATCTAATAAATCCAAGATCCTTATGGATGGTGAAGAGTTATGGAGGGTTAGAAGCAGAGCTATCTAGATGCACGTAGGGGATGACAATACAAACTTTTTTCATAATTTTACAAATGGAAGGAAAGCCAATAACACTATCTATAAGATACCCATGGAACAAGAGGGTCTAGCCACCTCACATCCTAAGCTATCTTAGCTTGGTACTACTCATTTCAAGAGACTCTTCAAAGCACCCTTTGCTCCCTCTCTTCTCGAAATCATCAATCTGGTTGGTCACTTCCCTAGATATTTGGATCTGGAGGGCATAGATGATCTCATCAAGCATGTGCCCATGGGGGAACTTGAAAGTAATTTAAATTGGTTTAAGAGAGACAAAAGCCTAGGCCCAGATGGCTGGCCTATGGAATTTTATATTGCCTTCCTGGAGATTGTAGGTCTGGACCTACTTGCAGCAATTAAAGAGAGTTAGACTCTTGGACGTATATATGCCCCTCTCAACTCCACCTTCATTGCCATGATCCCAAAATCAGACTCCCCCTCCTCTTTCAATGACTTCTTCCCTATTTCTCTCTGCAATTTCCTATACAAAATCATAGCCAAGATCATTGCCAACCACATCAAACGTATCCTATTGAAACACATCTCTCAAGAACAATTTGCATTGCTTCAAAATAGACATATCCATGAAGCCATCGAATCAGCCCAAGAAGCCCTCCACTCTATCAAATTGAGAAAGCTCAAAGGGATGGCTCTCAAAATCGATTTAACAAAAGCTTTTGATAAAGTAAGCTGATTATATATCCGAATTATTCTCACACACCACGGCTTCCCACTAGACTTCATTAATTGGATTATGGGTGGCATTACATCTGTATCCCTTCCAATTCTCATCAATGGTTCTGCCTCCCATCCCTTCTAGGCGCAAAGGGGTATAAGATAAGGCTTTCCACTATCCCCTCTTCTATTTCCTCTAGTTATGGAAGGGTTGAGCAAACTGATTGACTTGGAGAAGAGAATTGGAAGCCTCAACGGATTGAAAATCATTGATCATTACACATTGACACATCTTCTCTTTGTGGAAGATATTCTTATCTTCCTCAATGGGAGTGTACAAGACATCACCACCTTAAAACAGACATTAAAGCTCTTCAGTATTGCTACATGTATGGAAATCAGTAGGGAGAAATCTACTATATCCTTTTCTGAATGCTCAAATCAAGAGATACAACTCTCGCTACAAAATTTCCCTTTTCATGTTTTAGACCTGCAGGCAAGTCTGAAGTACCTTGGCTTTAGACTCAATGTAGATGGTTACAAACTTGCTGATTGGACTTGGCTGATCACAAAGGTGGAGAAAAGAATCAACATCTGGTGTCATCGCTTCCTATCCAGGGCGGGAAGATTGATTCTTATCAAAGTAGTCCTTGAAGCTACGCCTGTTTTTTGGATGTCATTAACATGGATCCCCATGGGAATTATCAAAGAATACAAAAAGTCTACAACCATTTTCTATGGAAGGGTCAGAAGGAGGGGAAGCCTTTGACCTGGGTTAAATGGAGAAAAATTGCAATTCCCAAAAAATGGGGCAGTTGGGGACTCAAACATCTTTCAACATTCACTCAAGCATTGGCTGTAAAACAAGGGTGGTCTCTTCTTAAACACAAGAGTCTTTGGATGGAGGTTATCTACCATAAACATATTTTTCCCAGCTCAATTATGGATTGGATAAGGCGCCCCACTTGGAGCAGAAAAGGAATCTTCGTTACTTGGAGGGTCACACTTAATACATTGTCCATCATTAAAGATGGACTCATCTAGAAAATTAGAAATGGAACAGTTGTGCGAATTGGGATCGACCCTTGGATTAGCAGTGGGAATGCTTATCAACTCCCACTGGAGCTTATCACATTTTTAAAAAATATTAGCATCCTGTACATTTTGCAACTTGGTGATCATAGAAACAGATCCTTATTGTCACAAGCTTGGCACTCGGGGATCGAGTGGAATCCTGACTCAATGTGATGAATCGTGGAAATATTACATACAAGCACTAATTAAGTCCCATGTTTGATTAATTGAGGATGAGGATGATCTAATTTGGCGTCATTCCAAAAAGGGCCTATACTCCTCCAAGTAGAGCTACGACATCATTCAAGCTCATACAAAACCGGAAATACTGAAAGGTTGGTGAACTCATCTCTGGAAATTAAAAGCTCCCTCGTGTACAAGATTCTTTATGTGGAACATCCTCAAGGATAAAACACCTACCGAAACTATTCATAGGAAAAGAGCCTACACAGGACCGTCATGCTGCATCCTCTGTCATAAGGAGGAGGAATCGAATCTACATTTATTCCTCACATGCCCCACAGCTAAGATACTTTGGTCACAGGTCCTACTATCTCTCAGCATAAATCAAATTTGGCAGTGTGAATATATCCTTAGTGGTGGGGTGGTGCAAATGACCCAAAATTAAGGAACTTACCACTTCTGGGCTCTTGGCATATTTATCTGGGACGCAACTGTATTATTTTCTGAGACCCACCTAAGATTTTTTCAGGGTATGAGGAAATACCTGCTGAAGTAACCATCATTAGACCTAGAAACTTAAATCAGGAATTAATTAACAAAACTCTGCCCTGGGCATACTTTGATGGGGCAGCACAAGCCCAGGGTTGCAGGGGTGGCATAATTTTCCATCTATCAGACACACACTTTTTCCAGATTAGCATGGGCTTGGGCGAAGGCACAAATAACTTCGTAGAGTTTATCTCTCTTCGTCACTTGATTTATTTTGCTATCGTCAAATAGTGCAGACATATTCAAATATTTGGGGATTCCAAAAATATTATAAATTGATTTAATGATGCAGCTACATGCCACGCATTTTCTGTAAGAACTATAATGGATGTAATTTCTGTTTTCAAAACATATTTTTACCATATCTCATGCTCCCATATCTACAGGGAGTGCAATGAAATTGCGGACAAGCTTTCGAAAGAGGCAACGAATCGTCCTCAAGGAGAATGGCTGATCACTGAACATTCACCAGGAGGAACCTACTAGTTCTTTCACAGGGCCATATATAGAACATGAACTTCGGAGGGGGAATAGTCCCTAGCTTCACAACTAATTTTGATTATAAATTCTACTTTTGTAATTATTGTAATTAATACTTTTGAGTTCTGAACAGTTATCACCTTTCGTGACATTTTGATATGTAATAGCTATAGCTAAACAGTACACCCTACTGGGTCTACTCGGTACCTATTTTTGAACTTCTAACAGTTGAAAAAGGTCATAATTTTCATATGCTTAAGGGAATCTACAACATGTAATTTCATCAATTAATGAAATTACGATATTTTATCCCCAGGAAAAAACTTCTAATATTATGCTTTTAATATATTCATATTTATAAATATTTATACTTATATCTATTATTTTTTATATGTTTAAATAAATAAATAAATAATTATTAGTTTGACTAATTAATGTTGACTTTATTTTTTCTTTGATTTTTCCAATTGAATGAAGCATCTCCACATTATTTATTTATTATTAGATTAGGTCCTCCATCTATGTTATAATGATGAGTTAGAAATGTTGACCCCAAAAATATTGTTGTCAGTAATTTAGAAGAAATCATTCTCTTAAAAATACTTTGGATTATATTAATATTTAATTTTGATGTTCACATGATTTTTCGTCACATAAAGTTCGTAAAAGCTAAAATTTACATTAATTTCTATTGAAGGCACATTCTCATTCTCTAAAATACAAAAATCTATACCAATTTAGGTTGAAGGTGTATTCTATTTTTCTAAAATATAGAAGTAGAGTAAGGTAAAATTAATATTAATTTAGGTTTCGAAGTTTGTAAAATACAAAAAGAGATTGTATAGATTGAAATATTTATCTTTAGTTTGAATCTACCAAGCATAGAGAAGGAATGAATTTCTAGTGATGTAAACCTCTTTTTGAGTGCAAAACGTAAGAAAAAATTTGCACCTTAAGAGATTTGATCCCTCTCGACACTTATACATTTGGAATTAAGATAGATCTTTGTTGGTTTTATCAAATGTCAAGAGGGATCAAATCTTTCAAGACGCAAACTCATTTTGAGTGAAAATTGTGAGAAAATGTTGAACGATGTGATCCCTCTTGACACTTAACAGGTTCATAATTAAGATAGGCATATGCATGTTCTTTATAATACTATTTATATTATATAAATTTCACATATCTATCTATAAAAAATATTATTATTAATTTATTTATAATCCTTGTAATAAACATAAGTAGAGATGGAATGTGTAGATGCTTAGAAAAAGAGTTTGTTGTAAGTATTAGGTGATTATATGCTTGTTAATTAAATTTAAATATAAAATTTTAAAATTGTGTACATATAAATATGAATCTCCCCTCGATGGAATGACTAAGATATGCCAGGTGGGAGAGTGCATGGCCATCATCCCATCGAGTAATCATAGATGAGGATGTGGCCATGCTACCTACCCAATGCCATTAACAAGCCATCATAAAGTTGCATGGAGAATCATTTGACATCAATTCAATTTGGTGTCAGATCCCTCTCGAACTAGTATTGGTTTAATGGTTGCCACTGAGCTTAAATTAATATTAGTTATGATATTAAGGTATATATATCTGGATCCATCATTGATTTCATTCTCAGTGTACATGCCTCTGCAGAACACTCATAATTTGTAGGTGTGGCCATTTGCTCCAAGAACTAGTCACAATTTGCATGAGGCAAATGTTAATTCATGTTACAGATCCTTGTAATATGGTCAATTATTAACTTTCATGGGCTATTGTTCTTCAACTACAATAATTTCATAGGAGGTTTCCTCTAGGGATACTACTTTAACTCCATATAGTGGATAATTTTATATCCTTTGTTGTTTCCTTTATTTATGTTGTTCTCTCCCAGTGCATCCCTCAAGCATTGGTTACATTATTTTCTCTTTTCTTTTTTTTTCGTGTCAAGTCTAAACCCCTCCTACCATTATTGTTAGGTTTTGTTGGGTTTCTCCTCCACTTTAGATATATTTTTCAAGTTAGGAATGATCTTTCTCCTTTAAGTTATTCACTAAATCCATCCTTGAGAAACCCCTCATCTCCCAAGTTCCTCCCCTCCTTGGCTTCTTCTACCCTTGACGTCCATCGCTTGAGAAAACATTCATATTTTAGGAATTTTGTGTTATTATTGATTCAAGCTTACAATGCATTAGCAAAGAACTAAAATATGACAAGGAGTAGCCCACTACATAAAACAAGGAGGCATTTTGTTGATTTTAGGCAACAATGGTATGTTCTATGTTTTAGAGCAATTTTACTTCAACTTATTTATTAGCCAAATATCAATATTTAGATTAGAAATCACATCAACATGATAGTAAAATCAGATAGAACATAAACATAAATAGTAGAATACAAACCAAGACAAGAGGACACAAGATGTGGCACCAACCAAAGACAAACCCTAATGTGGGGAAACCCTTGATCAAATATTCTTTTAGTCTTCAATAGTTTAGCAGAGAGAGATAGTACAATTTACAAATTTGATAACATAATAGTAGCAAAAGAGCCCTAACAAAAAAAGTTAATGTTGGTCAACACGGTAGATTTGACCCTCAGAAAATCTGTCAACTTTACGCAACTTTAGTCTCCAAAAAGTAAGATAAAATAGCCCTCAAAAGAGTCAAATTCAACCTAGTGAAATTATGGTCAAACAACCCACCTGCGGTCAACCCTAGCTAATAGTCAACATTTGTCAACAACCAATGTTTAGCCTCAATTTTTGTGCCCATAAATGTAGCCTACCCAAATACAGATAGCCCTCACAAAAGTGCAGTCAAAGGAGGTTAGCGCATGCTGGTCAACACTTGGTCAAACTATCCAAAAATTCAGTCCCCTGAAATTTCAGCCTCCGAATATTTTTCTCTCTTGAAATTCCGACCTCTTAAAATCTCGGACGTGTGGAGAGAGAGAGGCCATGGATCCATATCCAATCAATGAGGAGAGAGAGGTAGATGTGTGAATATGAGTGTTTCCAAATGAGGCTAAGTCACCTTCTATTTATATGCAAGGTTGAGGATGAATAGACATGACTGTTGGGCTTCTAAGCCCACATAAGCTTGTTGGCTGACCTTGACAATTTGACCATAATCAAACTAAATTCATAGCTTCAATTGTACATGTCAGAATCAGATGATCTTTAGATCAATCCTACACCCCTCGAATAGAGGAATCCAAAAAAAATATCAGTTGTCACAAATAAGATGACCCATGTGCCCCAGTTGCCAATTTTAACACTCCCTCTCAACTAGGGAGAACTCCATCTGCTAATCCATCTGCCAATATGTACTATCTCTGCCATTAATGCACTACTCTACACTACTTTGCACTGCTCTACTCTACTGAATTATGAAGAATACGAAGTGATCGAGAATGTATCATACCATTCTCTAGCAACCCAAATTCAATTCCAATCAAAGGAGAGTGTGTCATACCATTCTTACTGATCCGAAGTCAATTCCAATCAAAAGAGTGTCTCATACCACTCTTACTGACTCGAAGTCTGTTCCAATCAAAAGAGTGTCTCATACAACTCTTACTGACCCAAAGTCAGTTCCAATTGATCCCATATTAATATCGTTCATCCTAGCATAGTGAGTATACTAGTACATGATGCGTTCATTGGTAATACTATGGTCCATATCCTCATTTCCCTACTCATTGACCAGATAAGAGGTACTTCCCATGATTCCCAGACTGCATGGGTACGATGTCTCAGCAAGAGAAGGATGAACCACTCATTTTGCCTACATGTCACCAAAGGTTATCATACAGGAAGCCTGAACCACTCACCTTGTACACAACAAACCACTAGGGGAATGTTGAACCACTCACCCTATCGTTACTCATCGCTCCAAGAAGTACTCCAAGCCCCCTGGAGCTCCTAGATCTCAATGACCATTTCATACAGGACCCTCATAAGAGGGTCTCTCCATGACATCAAGTCATTCTCAGAAAGCCAAGAACTTGACCTTCCCCATGGACTCTGTCAAAATATCGACAACCTTCTCATCAGTTCCAATGTGATAGAGCCTTATTTCTCCTCATTCTACCATATCTCGGATAAAGTGGTACCTAATATCTATATGCTTGGAGTGATCATGAAACATAGGATTCTCTGATAATCGGATCCCACTCTAGTTGTTGAAGAGTATCACGGTGGTATCCAACACATGTCTAAACAACTCACTAAAGAGCTTCCTCAACCAGATAGCTTCACAGGAGGCCACGCTAGCAGCTATCTATTTAGCCTCAGTTGTGCTCAAGACAACCGATTTCTGCTTCTTGCTCATCCAGGATATCAAAGAATAACCCAAAGAAAAACAACATCTAGAAGTTCTCTTGCAATCCACCACACTGTCAGCCCAATCAGCATCAGAATAACCATGCAACCTGACATCTCTAGCAGTGTATCTCATTCCATGAGTGATTGTGCCCCAAAGATATCTCATAAGATTCTTGGTACCATCTAATGTATATGATGAGGCTCAACCATATATTGTCTAAATGTGTTATCTGCAAAATATATGTCTGGATGGGAGTTCACCAAGAACATTAGTGCGCTTATGAGTTAATGATACTTAGAAGCATTTCCCAATTTAGGTCTAGCAGCACTACCAAATAAATTTTTAAAGTTAAGTTCCATCAGAGTAGTCATAGGCTTGTAGTCCACTATCCAAAATATTTCCAATATCTTCACAACGTATTTTTCTTGAGAGAGGAAAATTTCACCTGACTTTTGCTAGACCTTCAACCATAGGAAATAGTGCATCAATCCTAGGTCCTTCATCTCAAAATCAGAAGTCAACTCCCTCTTATATTTATGAATGAGAGCGTCTGCAGCTGTCAGAAAGAGGTCATCCACATAAAGTACGAGAATGAAAGGTTTATCATCTTCAACCTTAAAGTAAAGGTTCAGATCGGCTTCACTTCTACTGAATCCCAGCTTCATCAGATATATATTGATCCTCTCATACCAAGCCCGAGGTGCTTGCTTCAATCCATAGAGAAATTTCTTCAACTTGTATACATGAGATTCCCGATCATGAACCTCAAACCCTTCAGGTCGTTACACATAGACTTCCTCTTTGACTGAACCATGCAAGAAAGCAACCTTGACATCCATCTGATGTAGGTCCCATCCTTGCGAGGTAGCAGGAGCTATGTTTGAGAAGATGGTGGTGTATCGGGCAACATGTGAAAATTTCTCATCATAATATACACCTTCCTTTTGAGAGAAGCCTCGAGCAAGAAAGCAAACCTTGAACTTTACTCCACTTCCATCAGCTCCATGCTTGATTTTATAGAGCCACTTAAAGGTGACAACTGATTTATCCTGGGGTCTAGCGACCACATCCCAGACATCATTATTCATAATTGACTCATATTCTTCATTCATATCATCCTTCTATACTTGATGCTTCACGTCTTCTTCGAATGACGAAGGCTCATTTTGAATGATAGTGGTCATGGCAGTCAAATATCCTTGATACATGTTCAGCTTCTCGCTTTCACCGAAAGTCCCCCTTGGTGCAAAGTGTCTCTTCACATCTTTGAGAGTCTCCCTAAGCCATGAGGGTCTCCTTCTCAAGGAGGACGGCTCATGGGGAGGAGGATCAATAGGATCCATAGGTTCATCAACATCAGGCATTGTTTCGTCTTCTTTTGCACCCTGATTTCCAGTGTCAGCTTCTTTGTCCTTCCGTAGGATAGGAAGGTCGTTGATATTCCTGAGGGCCATATCTTTGTCAAAGGTGACATTGTGACTTATCTCACTTCCTTTTGATCAGCCACATAAATTCTATATCCCTTAGAATTTTCATTATAGCCCACAAATATTCATTTCTTCCCAGATGCACCCAATTTGCTTCCTTTCTCTTTCGGCACATGAAAATATATGAGACTTACAAAATTTCTAACCAGTGAACATTTCTTCAGGTGTATTGGAGTCCAACGCTTGATGAGGCAATCCGTTTTGAACATAAATGATGGTATTTGTAGCTACAACCCATAGGAACTTCGAAAGGCCTTGATCATGAAGTGTGGCACAAACTACTTCTGACATAGAGCGATTATTCCTTTTAGCCACACCCTTTTTCTCAGGAGTATATGACATTGTAGTCTCCCTCTTAATGCCTACTTCTCTGCAATAATCTTGGAATTCATTGGATTCGTACTCGGTCCCATTATTAGTCCTCAATATCTTGATTTTATTCTTGGATTGGTTTTCGATCAAGGCTTTGAAGTGTCAGAACTAGGGGAACACTTCATCCTTCTTCTTCAAGAGGTAGATCCAGTTCTTGTGAGGATAATCATCTGTAAAGGTGATATAATATAAGTATCCTCCCAAAGAGTTTACAGGCATCATACCAGATATGTCAGATTGGATCAATTGAAATATATATGTGGACTTGCTATTACTTGAGGGGAATGGTCCTCTTGTAATTTTTCCTTCGGCACATCTCAAACATACACCTTCATGCTCTACTTTGAACTCAGGAATAAATTTCACCATCTATCTCACATTGAGTATGGCCTTATAATGAGTATGGGCAAACCTATGGTGACATAATTTAGATTGTAGAGATGTGTCGTAAGACATGGCTTCCAATGGACTTCCTCCAACTTGATACAAAGTGTCAACCTTGAACCCAAGAGTAAAAGAATCTTTAAAATTTCTTTTCTATACACATAATTTTCCATAAATGAATTCCACCTTGTATCCTTTGTTCTCCATGGCTGAAATGGACACCAACTTCTTCTTGAGATCAGGTACATATAGTACTTCTTGCAAATGAATAATTTTACCTTGATTCAATTGAAGGGTAACATTCCCTACTCACTTCATAGGTTAGGTGGCATCATCTCCAAGGATTATCTCCAAGTTTGTCTCCTTTTCTATCAGATCCGAGAGGGATTCCTTGTATCCTATCAACTAGCTAATTTCCCAATGTGTTTGGAGGAGAGGTAGTGGAGAGGGATAATATAAGATAACTTACTTTTTTTTCTTATTGTTAACAACATTTGATTCTTCATACCTGGAGTTCCTTGATTTCTTGGAGGGTCGACCATTTCCTTGATGTCACACATTCCTTTTTCCTTTGTCATTGGACCTACCATTCCTTTGATCATTGTTGTTGAAGTTTCCCCTATAATGATTGTAATGATCATCATGTGACGTGTCCCTTCTATTTGGACACTCCCTTGGATAGTAGCCAAACTTATTGCAAACAAAGTACATGCCCTTCCTTCCTCCCTTAGATCTAGGCTTTCCATGGAATGACCTTTAGACCCTGCATTATTACTCCTTTTGGCATGAGAAGGAAATGCAGTGGGGTTGCTTCTATTAGAAGGCATTTCTTGCTCCACCATTCTTGTTTCTTATTGAATTCATCTCGACATCAATTCTTCAAACACTGGAATTCGATCATTGTTGAGGATGGTGGTTCTAAATACATACCACCCAGGTGGGAGTCCTCCAACGGTGGTAAGAGTAAGTTCCCTGTCATGAATGACTTCACTAATTGAGAGTAGATCATTCTTGATCTCTGTAATCCTTAAGAAATATGATTGGATATCCTATTCCTTTCCCTTCTTAGTATCCTTCAACTTATTCTTGAGAAATAGAATTTTATTAGAATTACTAACCTTGAACATGCCAACCAACCTATTGTAGATCTCCTTGGAGGCCTTCAATTCAGAGATGTAGACCATCAGATGCTTGTCAATGGAATCCCTTATAATATTCTTTGCTTTGACTTCAGTCCTATTGTCCTTGGTATTCACAGTAGTGGGTGCATTTGAAGGAGGTTCAAGGATTTTACCCTGCACATAGTCCATCACTTCTTTTTCTCCCAAGGTCAAATCAAGAGACATATTCCATCCATGATAATCAGATTTATCATGGATCTTGTCTTCAGTCGGGTAGGATGAGGAACCCATTGAACCTTTTGTCCTTTTATAACTCTCTTTGGTGATTGCTCTTTCACTATTGCTTGGGATTTGTCTTCACCTCAGCTCTGATACCATGTAAACTTTAGGAAATAATTGTATGTTCTATGCTTTAGAGCAATTTTACTTCAATTTATTTATTAGCCTAGTTTCAATATTTAGATTAGTAATCACATCAATATGATAGTAAAATGTAGATATAACATAAACAGTAGAAGACAAGCCATGACAAGAGGACACAAGATGTGGCACCGACCAGGGAAAAGCCCCAATGTGGGGAAACCCTTTATCAAATCTTGTTTTAGTCTTCAATAGTTCAGCAGAGAAAGATAGTACAATTTACAAATATTATAATGTATAATTGCAACAAAAGAGACCTACCAAGAAAATTCAATGATGGTCAATAGGGTAGATTTGACCCTTAGAAAATCGGTCAACTTCAGCCTTCAAACAACAAGATAAAACAACCCTCAAAATAGTCCAATGCAGCCAATCAAAGTCTAGTCCAACATCCCACCTGCGATCAGCCCTATATATAGTCAACATCGTCAACAGTGAACGTTTAGCCTCAATTTATGTGCCCAGAAATGTGACCTGCCCAAACATATATAGACCTCACAAAAATGTAGTTAAAGGAGGTCAAAGCATGCTAGTCAATGCTTGGTCAAATTGTCCTAAAATTTGATCTCCTGAAATTTCAGCCTCCTAAAATTTCAGCCTCCTAAAATTTCTCTCTCCTGAAATTTCGGCCTCTTGAAATTTCACTCTCCTGAAATTTCGGATGTGTGGAGAGTGAGAGGCCTAGAAATCCTTATGCAGTCAATGAGAAGAGAGAGAGAGGTGTGAACATGAGTGTTTCCAAATGAGGCTAAGTCGCCTTCTATTTATATGCGATGTTGAGGATGAATAGACGTGACTTTAGGACTTCTGAGCCTACCTAAGTTTGCTTGCAAACCTTGATAATTTGACAATAATAAAAAAGAATTCATAACTTCATTTGTACATATCAGAATCAGATGATCTTTAGGCGAATCCTACACCTTTCAGATTGAGGAATCTAAGAAAAATATCAGTTGCCATAAATAATATGAACTGAATTTGGCCATAGTTGCCAATTTTAACACTTTTGAACCTATTAGAAAGCTTAAACTTCAAGACCTTTTTATTACATCCACAACCACTAAATATTCACAACAAAATAATGAGAGTGAAATATGAAATTGTAGGAAAGCGTATATGTTTGATAGATATCCAATTGGTTAGAGAGGTAGCATATTGGCTGCTTAACACAACACGCATTAGGGGAAGATACAACTAGTACATGTATATTGTTGATATCTACTAGCATTTGAAAATTTTATTGGGTAGTGTATTGCTAGATCACAGTGAGGCCAAGGAGGAATTCTTCCTCATGTTGGATGAGTTATAACTTTCCATGTAGAACCTAGAGAAACACTTGAATCAAATAGAATATTGTTCGGGCCTTCATCCATATCCAAGCTATGTGTCAAGTAGTACCAAAGAGCTAATCACAATGGAATCACCAAACTCTTCTAAGTTTGAATAATGGGTTATATTCAATTGGTTGGGAGGTTAAACTAGTTAGTTATTTCTCATATTCCTATGCTGACTGCACTTATAGCCTAGACAGCTAAAACTTTTGCCCAAATGACCACGATTAACTTGGTTCATTCCATAGGACTAGATAGACCACAACAACCTCATGGTAAAAAGAAGAAGAACAAGAAAATTACTTCCAATGAGCAAAAAGAACCACAAGCTCCAAAATGCAATGTTGGGGAAAAGAAGGAGCGAAAGATAAAGTTCCCATGCAAGATTTGCACTATGACACATCATTTTCCACAATTGTATGAGGCTAATGAGAATAATACTAAGCCCACCACACGACCTGTTTTGTTGAACAATCCTTTCCCACCTCAGAAATAATTCCAAATCATGATTGTTGCAAATATTTGACCTACATAATGGGGAAATGTAGGTCATCCTCCTAATGTGGATGCATGTGCAACCATTATTCTATGTGAATAAATGGTAAACTTGACCACGAGATGAAAAATAGATGCAATAGTCAATGCAAACTTGGATGCAAATGTGGATTCAAAAGTCGAAGAAAACATGGGCACAATAGTAGTTGAAACACTTGGCACAAATTGTAGTGAAACAAAAGTGGATGCAACAATGGACACAAACTTGGAAGCCAAAAGGATGCAAACTTTGATGCATAATAAGATGTAAAAAGGAATGTAAATGTGGACACAAACATGGGTGAAATAATAAACACAAAATTAGATGCAAAAGTGGATGCAACAAAAGTAGATGAAAAGTAGGTGCAAAATGAGATGCAAAAATTAATGGAAAACCTAACATAAAAGTGGATGCAAAAAGGGACACGAAAATATACACAATATTCAGCGAAAACTTGGACACAAAAGGGGATTCAAATGTGGATGCAAAAGTGGAAGAAAATGTTGGTGCAATGGTAGATGCAAAACATGGCACAAATTATGGCTTAACAAATGTGGATGCAAAAGTCGATACAATAAAATAAATAAAATAACACATAAACTTGGATGCAAAAAAATGATGCAAAAAGGGATGCAAAAGCGGATGCAAACGTGGGTGAAATAGTGGAAACGAAATTGGATGCAAAAATGGATGCAGTATAAGTAGATGAAAAAGTGGATACATAACAATATACAAAACCCAATGCATAAACTCAACAAAAAAGTGGATGCAAAAGGAGATGTAATATTTGATGCAGATTTGGATGAAAAATAGGATGCAAATGTGGATGAAAAAATGGAAGCAAACATGGGTTCAATAGTAGGTACAAAACATCATATAAATTATGGTGCAAAAAAAGTGGATGCAAAAGTGGATGCAATGATAGATGAAAAAAGAAATGAACTTTTATGCAAAATAAAATGTAGAAAGAAATAAAAAAGTGGATGTAAACATGGGTAGATACAAAATGAGACTTAAAACCCGACGCAAAGCATGACAAAAAAGTGCATAAAAAAGGGATGCAAAATTTGATGCAAATGAGGATGAAAATGTGGATGCAAACTTAGAAGAAAAAGTGGGTGCAAATATAGGTGCCAAAATAGGTTCAAATTGTGGCACAACAAAAGTGCATGCAATAGTGGACATGATAATGGATGCAAAAGGGTATGCAAATGTGGATGAAAAACAAGATGAAAAAGTGGATGCAACAAATATAGATTCAAAACTAGACACAAACGTTGATGAAAAACTTGGTGTAAAAGGGGATGCAAAAATGGATGCAAAAAAAAGGCAAAAAAGTTTGATTCAAAACAGCATGCAAAAGTTGATGCACGTGTAGGGAAAAAAGTGGAAGCAATAGAGGATGCAAAAATAGGTGAAACAAAAATTAGGTGCCAAACTTGATGCAAAACCTAGCACAAAACTTGGTGCAAGACTTGGTGCAAAACATTGTACAAAACCTCATGCAAAACCTCATGCTAAACTTGCTGTAAGACATGGTGCAAAAGCTGCTGCTAATTTTGCCCTATATTTGATAAATGGATGCAAATAGCACCAAAATTGGGCTCTAGATGCAAAAAAGGAAGCAAAAAGGGTTTTTTTGTAGTGAATGTACTTTGTCAACATTGAGATTGTTCCTTATAAATTCAAGATAAAATATACTCATAGGCAAAAAGATTGGCCTTGAAATGAAGGTTGGGTGTGCATTTTTGTGAAGTGGGCCAAAATTGTCTTGCTTTACTAAAATGCATGCCCTGGCTTCATTTGATTACAATTGTAGATTTTTTATTTAATGAATTTACACACTTTTACATTGTTATATCTTTACTTTGAACTTAAATAGTCATACTTTAGATTTCATAAAACATTCTAAGTTTTGCTTCGACTTGCCTTATGTGAAAGTTGTGTATAAGTGGGAAACGTAATTATGTAGGATAATTTTTTAGACATGATGCAAGATTATATCCTAAGGTTAGAAATTATCCAATCATGTCTCATCTCAAATTTCATTACCAAGAGTGTAATTTATTTGGCCTAGGAGCGCATATTTGTTCCAAGTGTGATCATTGCCAGATATGATCAATTGTTATTACAATAGACTTGGATTTCAGTGTATAACATTTCCTTTATGAAAATGACTATGGTATGTTGCATAAAAGGTTTTTATATTTAGTTTGGAATGATCATTATCGCACATTCAATTATAGGTCCTAGTGTGCATTTATTTGAGGCACATAAACCTTGAATTTAACCCTATGAAATCTATCCAATTTGGCATATTCTTGCACAACATAAATTTATATGTGAAAAATTCATGTTAATTATGAATAAAAAAAATACTCTCCAAGTTGAATAATTCAATTTGACCTTGAAATGAAGGTTGGGCAAGCACTTTTGTGAAGCAGGCCAAAATTTCCTTGTTTCACTAAAATGCACAGCTAGTCTTCATTTATTGGCCAATTTGATTGATTAAAATTGTAGATTGTTTATTTAATTATTTTACATAGTTTTACATTGTTATATATTTATTTTGAGCTTAAATATTTATACTCCATATTTCATACAACACTCTAAGTTTTGCTTCAACTTCCCTTATGTGAAAGTTGTGTATAAGTGGGAATCATAGTTATGTATGATATTTGTCAGATATGATGCAAGGTTATATCCTAAGGTTAGGAATTGTGCAATCATGTCCCATTTTTCCATTACCAAGACTGTAATTGGCTTGGTCTGACAATGCATACTTTTTCTGACTGTGATCATTGTCAAATATGATCAATTGTTATTCTAGCAAACTTGGATGTCACTGTGTAGCATTTCCTTTATGAAAATGATTGTATTATGTTGCATAAAATGGTTTTATATTTAGGTTGGAATGATCATTATCGCATATTCAATTAATTACAGGTTCTATGTGCATTTATTTTAGGCTTACAAACCTTGACTTTAACCCTACAAAATTGATCCATGTCATATTCTTGCACAATAGAAATTTCTATGTAAAAAAATAATGTTAATTATGAGTAAAAAGAAGTACTCTCAAAGTTGAATCATTCAATTTTTCCTTGAAATGAAGGCTAGGCATGAATTTTTGTGAAACATGCCAAAATTGCCTTACCTCACTAAAATCCACACCCATACTTCATTTCTTGGCCAATTTGATTGATTCAAATTGTAGATTATTTATTTAATTATTTTAAACACTTTTGAAATATTATATGCTTACTTTGACTCTTAAATAATTCTTCTTCAACATTCCAAGTTTTTCTTCAACTTGCATTATGTGAAAGTTGTGTATAGATTTTTGTTCAGCTTGCACTTGGGCAAAACAATTGTCCTTTTAATTCAAACCAATAGTTCCAACTCTTCACATTAATTGCCAATCTGGGTAGATTTTGTTATTGCAAGGCTATTACACAAAATATATGCATGGGAAAATGATGACTAGTGTTAAGAATCTCAAACTCAATCATTGTAATCACACTCTTAACCACTCAATATTGGTTGTTATACTCTTAAACCTTGTTCACTATCTCAGGAACTAAACAAACAATGCAGAACAAAACCACTCTATCACATTGTCACTCTTATTCAAAAAAGAAGAGCACTCCTAGAAACCATTCTATTAATAAATGTTGAAACACACATTTAAATGAAATGAACAAACCATCAAATTTAATACAGATTAAATAACTTTCCCACTAACAAAGGGATTGGCCCAAGACCTATGTTATTATATAAATAGAGCTTAGAATTTAAATGCAATCATTAAAGCATGAATAGGACTAATAATAACAGTAACAACAATCACACATGAATTGTAACTATGAGGAAATAAATCAAATAGCTATAATACCTTCCTAACCAGTGATCTCTACTAAGGAGGGCCCTTCTTTCCTAGTAGGGATTGGTACACTACATAATGCACAAGCTAGTCAGCAAAAAGGTATGGCACCATTCCATGGTTTACTACCACTTGTTAGCATTGTTTCATTTTTTACATCATTGGAATGACATCCTAGTTGTAGCTTAACTGAAATTGTATTATGGTATACATGTACACTTTGATATGATGTAATATGATTATGGTTTCATTTCATATGTTGTAATATTGTAAGTATAACAGAAATATTAAATGTTGCATGAAATAAATAATAAATTTTCATTTTAAATGTCATTTTTTACAGAACACAGGTCTTCCAGAAGATACAATGGATTCTATGATCAATCCAAATTATGTAGGGTCTGTTTTAGACAATTTAGACAATGACTATGGGGTAGATGGAGAGGACACTTAGGGAGATGACAACGAGGATGATGATGACAGTGATGATGATCATGATAGACATGATGATGATGATGAGCAATATGTCAGTAGCAGCCAGTGACATCTGTCATATAGACTTCATCATGGATCATTGTTGATAAGTCGTTATGATGCCTCTTTTCATGTTTATTATCATATGTATCATTTTCACCTGCAGTACCATATTGAGTTGTATCATTTTGACATGTATCATTTTGACTTATATCATTTGGACATGTACTATATGGGCCTGCATTATGTGTAGTTGGTCACGGACCAAAAACTTTGCTTAATAACAATATAAAAATATAGGTTATAGTTAAAGAAAAAAAAACTATCTTGTTATTTTATTCAAATGTTGTGGTGTGGCCTGTAACTATAAGAAACCTAAAAGAGTTATGCTTTGGAAATCTCTATGATGTGAATCTGGGCCTGCATTATGTGTAGCTAGTCATGACCAACAATTTTGTTTATTAAAAATACAAAAATATTGTTTCTAGTTAAAAAAATGTTGTTAGTTTGTATGGATGTCCATTTCCCTAAAAAAAAATTATAAATGGTATGCTGTAAAATATCAAATGCAATATGACTTACTCTATAATCATATATGTTATTTAAGAGGTATGATATACTTAACTAATTTAATTAAAATAAAAAGTATTAAATTACTAAATGGAAGTTATAAAGGATGCATCATGAGTTGTTAAAATGGAAGCAGGATGTGGCTCTAACATGGTAGTAAAATTATATATTAAATTGGAATCCATACTTGGAGCTATTATTGGCTCTAAATAGGAAGTTGATTTGGTTTCTTAACAAGAAGTAAAATTGGAGGTCAATTCAGAAACAAATCCCAACACTAAAGGAGGCAAAACCTAGACCTAGAAAAGAAGCAAACCTAGGGGATAAACAAGAAGCAAGCCTTCCAACTAAAAGGAAGCAAACCATGAGGCTAAAGGGCAAGTAATTCTAGAAGAAGAAAAGGAAGAAATAATGGAATTCAAACTTGAAGCACATGAGAAGCAATCTTGGAAGAAAAACTTAGCGTTACCTAAGAAGCAAAAAAAGGGAGAAAATTAGGTAGGAAACCAAGAAGTAATAATGGAAGCAATACTAGCAGGCAAATTTGGCATTACTAGAGAAGCAAAAACAGAAGCAATTTAGGTAGTGAATAAAGAAGTAATTATGGAAGCAATAGTAGAAGCCAAAGTTGGTGTTAATTGAGAAGCAAAACTAGAAGCAATTCAGGTAGCAAACAAAGAATTAATAATGGAAGCAATATTAGAAGCCAAACTTAGCATTCCCAAAGAAGCAAACAAAGAAGCCATTTAGGTAGCAAACCAAGAAGAAATAATGGAAACAATATTAGAAGCAACAAAAGGAACTATAATGGAAGCCATATTAGAAGCTAAAGAAGATGCCATAATGGAATCAAAGCTAGATGCAACAAGTGGCACCATATTGGAAGAGAAACATGACACAACAAAGGACATTATAATGAAAGCATAACTTGGCGTTAATGATTAAGCCAAAAAAGAAGCTATATTCGATACCATACCAGAAGAAAAACAAGAAGTACAACTGGGAGAAAAACTAGAAGTACAAATGGATGCAACAGTGGAAGCACAAATGAAAGAAACAATTTATGTTTCTATTCCCAATGCTATTCTTGGCGCAAATCAAGGCGCCCATGTGAAGATGCCATTTTGCATCAGATTTCTCAACATCGATTAAGCCAATCCACATCCTCAGAAAAATTGGATTCTGATGCTAATGACCTATT
Organism: Pinus taeda; assembly: GCA_000404065.3. Classification (NCBI taxonomy): domain Eukaryota; kingdom Viridiplantae; phylum Streptophyta; class Pinopsida; order Pinales; family Pinaceae; genus Pinus; species Pinus taeda. The sequence goes on along the minus strand of APFE030344452.1, from coordinate 137,324 downwards.
TTGTTGTAATGTCATTTTCTAGATCTTCGTTATCTCGTTGTTCCTCAATCGATCCAACTTCTAAGTTAGAGCCACCAATCTCCATAAAAGGTTTGAACTTGTTCACTAAAGCCATCTTGAGGAGGGCCATGTTGGAGAGATATTAGTGATTTTCTCTTCCATGCTCGTAAATCTCTCTTTTGCTACAAGTTAAGGGTTTTTTTGAACAAAATCATCCAACATGGCTAATATTCTATGACATTCTTCTTCAGTTAATTATTAGACCTTATCATTTTTCACAAATACCCTAAAGAAAATTTCTTTGATACTAATCTAATCTATAAGTTATTCTAATGGAATATTGAAGATAATTTAAAGCTCATATCTTAATGACATAAAACATCCCTTTAAACTTTCCTTAAACGATACCCATTAATGTATTCAATTTTAGAACATAAATTAAATAAAACTAAAATATCCAAATAAAAAATAATAAAACATAAATTAAAATCAAGTACAAATTTACCATAATTACAAAAAGAAACTATAACCTCAAAAACAATTTGCATTAATTAAGCAAAATTAATCTAAACCATATCTTTACAATATTATGAATCCAAAACAATGAATAACATAAAATAGAATCCATATGTTTCTTTTAAAATCAATTTTAATAACAAAATTTTGAAGAAAACATTAACTCCTCATTTTCACCTATATAACATGTTTATGGAAAAATAACTCTTTGACTCTGTGACATCCTTGCGTTTATCATCACAATAATAGCGTCTTATTTTTCCTTCAAAAACTACATCCCAAAGAAAACTAAATATTTGAAATATTTTTCCCAAACACTTGATGATTATTTAAACAACCCTAATGTAGAATGAGATATATGTCACTTAGGTTATTTTAAGTATTCCATACCACTTAAATGCTTATAATAATTTACAATAAATATCTAATAAACACCCTTGCTATCAAAATAATAATACCCAAAAGATAATAAGGTTGTATATAAATGTAGCTATATAATGATATCTTTGTATCTTTCTTTTTAAAGAAATATTTCATATTTTTATAAATTTGAACATTTTATTCTTCAACTCAAAACATGAAACATGAGAGTAATAATGGTTTTCCTTCCTTAATAAAGAGAAGGAAGGATATATATAATGATGGTGGATTGTAAAGAGAGTTATATAAAAATATATTTTGGGTAAAAGTTAATTTTAATGTTGAAAGGGTGGATTGTTTTTTTGGAATAATTTAATCTCTAAAAAATAACTTTATCTTCAACTTCTCTTCCTAAAATTTAAATTTAAAACGTGATAAACCCCACAAATAACTAGCTTATTCACGCCTAGTAAGTAAAATATTATTACATGTGAATAATTAACATTAGTTTGAATGCATTAGGTCAAAGAAAAACTGAGTATCTTTATGTTGTTATTTTTACCATATGTAAAGCAATTTTATTGTGTTTTTATTATTATGCCATGCATAATTTGATAGGACGATGCATTGAATGGAATTTATCCATTTCCAAAAATATATGATATTGTTGTTTTTCCGTAATTTATTGAATACAAACAAAACAAAATATAGAGGTTTGGAGAGATTTAAATCTCCACTCAAGGCCTTCAATGAGAATGATTATAAGCTTTCAAAATGATAATTAAAATTTAAGGGAAAGTCCACCGCATAGGACACCTTACCTAAACAAGGACCTCCATTATTAGAGAATTGACATTTAATACTCTTCACACGTGCAATCATCCATATGTGGCAACACAAAACATCATGTCACAATCAAGCCAATGGGTTGGTCTCTTTTACATTTGCTATTAAGCAATGTTTGAACCACCTAATTGGCCACATAATTGAAAAAATTTCACTAAAATCACGGCCACCAAATTACAAGAACATCTTTGATTTCCCACCATACATCAATCGCTTTCCTTGCTTAGAATATCTCACAAGGACGGCCTACCCCACGCCTGTAAGGACGGTCGTGTAAATTTGGAGGCAAAAGCATAAGTTTGGAGGGTAGTGGGTCATAATGAACCAGGCAAGTGGGGCTACCTAGGGTTTCAGACTCTCAAATTATCTAACCTACCTTGGTGTTTAATATTTTGGGATTATAATATTTAGCCGCCAAACTGTTCAACGCGGTTTCGGTGTTTGCTGATGCCGACGGTTGTGGTGGACCGTAGAGGGGGAGTCGGATCGATACGACCTACGAATAGCAAGCAGTGTCGTGTCGGGCATTCGATGGATAAATATTGGACTTCCCTGTCAAACGTCAAGCTGCTGTGACGCGCATGGCGACTGAGCTTGAAAAATCGGACGGCGGCTGCGAGAAGAGAAGAGATGCCCAGTGTTATTTTTTGTTTTTTTCTTGGCCTATTCTTTGAACCTAATTAATATAAATAAGTATTTGCACATTGGAGTCTAAAAAAATGTAGATGGCAAAAGACGATAAGATTAAGCAGAAAGAGAGCGTCACTGCATTAAACAGAGAGTTGAATTTCAAAAAATTTAAGAGTTTTGATGTTTGAAATCTATTTGCAAGAAATCTCACAGTATTCTAGAATGTCACTTACTAATCTCTCCTTGTTACTTCCTAAAACCTCACCATAAAAAACACCTTAAACATAACTAAACATAATCTAACACCATTAACCAGACAGTTAACCAGCCATCTCAACCAATCTACCTTAGATAACTTTGACTTTAAACATGATGCGAAGTTGCACAAGGGTTTAGGGTTAGCGTTAGGGTCGTTCACGTGCGCGGCGGGCTGTGGATGGGTCAAATCGAGCGGCGCTGGCAGAATCCCCTTCTGTGACGTCGAGTGTCGTGTGTCGACTGAATTCACTAACCAGCGGCTTACAACTGTGATGTGATCGCTCGTTGTCTTTTCAATGCCAAAAGCAGCGGAGGCTGCGGAGCCCGGTCTGATCTGGTAATCCGCGACGACATTCCCTTCCAATGCCCCCATCGTCTAGCAAGTCGGGGGACCCAGCTCATCCATTGCCCCGGTCCCCCGCCCGTCCCGGGCTTTCTCGCTTTGAGCTGCACCAGACGTTGCTTTTGAATTTGAAACCCCCACCATCTATGTACGATTGCTGCTCAGATGAAATTGGCCACTCCTTTCGATGTAAAGTATTGGGGACATAATATTATTGGTGTGGATAGTTATTATCCAACGAGTCTCAAATCTACCATTTGATTATTATCTATTTTGGTATTGATCACTTCTTTTGATGTAAATTATGGGGCATTATATCATTGGTGTCATTGGTGTGGATAGTGATTATGGAAGAGCTTCAAATTTATTCGATTATTGTCTATTTTGGAATTGATCATTTTTTTAATTATTGTTTATTTCTACCATTTGATTATTATCTATTTTGGAATTGATCACTTCTTTTGATGTAAATTATGGGGCATTATATCATTGGTGTCATTGGTGTGGATAGTGATATGAAGAGCTTCAAATTTATTCGATTATTGTCTATTTTGGAATTGATCATTTTTTTAATTATTGTTTATTTCTACCATTTGATTATTATCTATTTTGGAATTGATCACTTCTTTTGATGTAAATTATGGGGCATTATATCATTGGTGTCATTGGTGTGGATAGTGATTATGGAAGAGAAGAATTGGGGGTATTATATCATTAGTATGGATAATTAAAGAAGTTTCAAATTCATTTGATTATTATCTACTTTGGAATTGATCACTTCTTTCGATGTAAAGTATTGGGGGGCATTATATCATTGGTGTGGATTGTTATTATCAAACAAGTTTCAATTTCATTTGATTATATTGACTTTGAAATTGATCACTTCTTTCAATGTAAAGTATTGTGGGCATTATATCATTGGTGTGGATAGTTATCATCGAACAAGTCTCAAATCTATTTGATTATTACTAGCCTAGATCCATCTAACTCCGGATCTATCATGCGTCGAGAGGGATCAAATCCCACGCGGTGCAAACATTGTTTTTGGAGTGTAGAATTTGAGGAAACATTTGCACCTCAAAGGATTTGATTTCTCCTAGCGCATGATAAATCGAGAGTTAGATGGATCTAGGTTGCTTCTAGTTGAGGGCAACAATGTCACTTCTTTAGATTATCATTATTATGTATATGTTTGAGATAAATTTCATACTTCAAAACTTACATTATGTTTTCTTTGCTTGACATGACCATATCATTCTCTTCTTTAATTTAGTCTATGTTGCTTGCCTTGAATGGTTTGTATGTCCGTGTTTGGATGCTTTGAGTGGTTCGTGTGTTTATGTGTTTGGATTTGGATGGTAATGTTTGTGAATGTTATAGTTGTTGTGTTATATTTTTATATGTGTACACAACTTTCTATTACAATTAGTTGGTGATAAAGAAGAGAGACAATCTTGTCAATAGTTTGCAGGAGGATTGATACTGCACATATATTTCATTTAATTTTAAGTATCACAACTTTGGGCAACTAAGTAATTATTAATAGTGTCCCTCTAGGTATTACTCAATATATCTTGAAGAGTAGTTTTAATTTTAAATTTTCTCACTTCCTTTAGTCTATTGAGATTATAGATGTTATTGATAACTTTAAAGATGAAAAATGATGAAATAAAAATTTTCAATCCAAAGTGATAATGTAATAGTGTTGAATGGCAGAAAATGTGATAATAAGAATGTAGTCAATTAAAAATAATCTTCATTGTTGTCAATCTCAAACTAGTTTCTTCGACTATTCTTATTGTCACCAATGTTAATTTTTCAATATTTTCATATCGATTATATGAAAAGGGCAGTTGAAATCGTAAACCATTCAATATTAATAGGTTGAATTACTATAACACAAAAAAAAAAATGCATATTGTCAATAATATTTTTGTGCTTACATTGAAATCAATGACACTGTTAATCCAATCTCTTTAAAATTAATGCACTATCATCCATCCAGTTACATCAAATCAGAAAGCAACACCTACAATAAAATCAATGCATCTAATGAAGGAAATCAAATATAATTAGAAACCAACATCTAGACTAAAATCAATGCATCTAGTGAAAGCAATCAAATAGAATTAGAAATTAACATTTACGCTGAAATCAATACATCTAGTGCAAGCAATCAAGTAGGATTGGGAGACATATACACTAAAATAAATGCATCTAGTGCAATCAAATAGGATTAGAAATCAACATCTACATTGAAATCAATACATCTAATGCAAGCAATCAAGTATTATTAGAAATCAACATCTATTGACAATAATGCATCTAGTGCAAGCAATCAAATAGGATTAAATATCACTATCTACATCGAAATTAATGCATCTAGTACAAATAATCAAACAGAATAAGAAATATATATCTACGTTGAAATTAATGCATCTAGTGAAAACAATCAAATAGAATTAGAGAACATCTACACTGGAATCAATGCATCTAGTGTAAGTAATCAAATGAGATTATAAATCAACATCTACACTGAAACTAATGTATCTAGTGCAAGCAATCAAATATCATTAGAAATCAACATATACACTGAAATTAATGCATCAAGTGCAAATAATCAAATATCACCATCTACACTGAAATCAATGCATGTACTGCAAGAAACATTCTTCCCTCTCTCCCCCCTCCATCTATATCTATATATCCCTCCATCTCTCCCTTGTCACACACACTCTCTCCATTTTTCTCTCCATGTCTTTCTTCTTCCCTTTGTCTCTCCCCTTCCAACTCCATCTCTTTATTCCTCCCTCTCTCTCCCTTTCTCTCCTACCTCACTCTCTCTCCCCCCATCACTCTCTCTCTCTCTCTTTGGTCCCTCCAACCCTGCACTCTCTCCCTCCCTCTCTCCATCTCTCTCTCCTCTATCTACCCCCTCCATCTTTGTGTCTCCCACTCTCTCTCTTACCCTTCTCTCTCTCTCACTCCTCTCCTTTTCTCTCTCTTCTTTCCTCCTCTCCCCTCTCCTTTAGTTTATCTCCTTTAGTGTAAGTAATGAAATAGGATCAGAAATCGTCATCTACACTGAAATCAATGCATCTAGTGCAATATATATTCTTGCCTCTATCCCCCCTCCATCTATATTTATATCTCCCTCCATCTCTATTTCTTCATCTCTTTATTTTATCCCCCCCCCAAATACACACACACACACACTCTCCACATATATCTATATCTCCCTCTCTCAATCTCTCTCTTCTTTCCTCGCTTCACCTTTCATCTATATTTCTATCTCCATTTGTCTCTCTATATCACCCCAAATCATACACACTCTTTCTCCATATCTATATATCTCTCCCTCGCTCTTCTTCTCCCCCGCTCTCTCTTCCCTTCTACTATCCTCTCTCACTCTCTCTCCATCTCCTTTATCACTCCCTTTCTCTCTCTCCACCTTTTTCTCTTCGTGTATTTCTTCTTACTTCCCTCTCTCTCTCCCTTCCTCTCTCCTTCTCTTTCTCACGTCTTTGTTCTCTTCCTTCCTCTCTCTCCATTCCTCTCCCTCCTCCCTCCTTCTCCCCCTCATCCCCCCCTCTCTCTTTCTTTCTGTCTCTCTCTCTTCCATCCAACTCAGTCACTATCTCCCTCCATCTCTCCTTCTCTCTCCTTCTCTCCCCCTCTCTCTCCATCTCTCCTTCTTTGTCTCTCTATCTCATCCCAAACATACACACACTCTCTCCATCTCTCCTTTGTCACTCCCTCTCTCTCTCCTCTTTTCTCTCTCTGTGTCTTTCATCTTCCCTCCCCCTCTCTCCTTCCAACTCCATCTCCCTATCCCTCCCTCTCTCCTCCTCTCTCTCAAGTCTTCTCTCCCATCCTCCCTCTCTCTCCCTTTCTCTCACTCCCTCTATATCTTCACCTCTATCACTCTATGTCTTTGTTCTTACTTCCTATGTATATCTAGAGTTTATATATCATGATATATTAATATATATTATAATATAACCCAATTTATATTTTTTAAAATTTAAAAAATTATAATATTATTATATTTAATAGAAATATTAATATGAATATTAATATTTCAATATTAATATTAGATTTAATGATTTTTTTTGACATGGCGTGTTAAATTTTTTTATATTAACAACAAGTATTTTCCAAATATTACAAACTTTGATGTGGAAATATTTATGTCTTTAAATATTTTAATATGGTTTTCCTTTTAAAGATTCATTTTACAAATATTTAACTAAAAGAAATATTAAAAGATTTTAGAGAAAGATTTTGGATTCTTTGTGTTGAATTAACCATTTTACTTTGATTTAAGAAATGGCATTGGCTTTAGTAAAGAGTAAAGATGTTTTAAATTTTACCTAATTTGAAATTTTAATTTGATACAATTTTTTTTTTAAGGTAAATTTAGGATCCATTCAAATTCAATGTATATGAAACAACAACTATTAAATGCATGAGATTATCATATTGTAGTTTTTTTTATCTATATGGCTATTTTCATTTTTGTTTAGGGCCAACATTATTTTTATTTTTATCTATTGGATGGATGGACCACAGATGGACATACTTACACATCACCAACATACTGGGTTGTAGAATGCGCCTCTTGGTGCAATCAACTTTAAAATTGATCACTTCTTTCGATGTAGACTATTGGGAGCATTATATCGTTGGAGTATATAGTTATTATTGAACAAGTCTCAAATCCATTTGATTATTATCAAATTTGGAATTGGTTACTTCTTTTGATGTAAAATATTGGGAGAATTATGTCATTGGTGGGAATAGCTATTATCAAACAAGTTTTAAATCCATTTGATTATTATCATTTACAGTATATTCATTACTTATTGTGGCATTCCCTACATGGATATGGGAAAAATTTTATAGTTAGATAAATCTTAAAATTCTTCTTTTTAGAGATTTGTTACCTTATCCACACATCATTTGCATAAATGTCACACTTGACCCTACACATTTTTAGTGTTACCAATGGCCATTCACATCAATATCACAAATCACCTTGCATGCAATGAATGCAACAAGAGAAGTGAGGTGCATTTTCCAATTGGGGGCATTTAATCTTATAGTAAAAATTCAATGACATAAGAACTCAAAGTTTTGATTAATATTTAAATGATCTTAGGTTGATTGAGAATTGGCAAATCACATGGTGGTAACCATTCCACCATGCATATACAATTTCATAGTAGATGAAATTGACCACCCTTTCAATGCAAAGTATTAGAGGTATTATATCATTAGTCAAAACAACTATTATGGAACAAGTCTTAAATCATTTTATTTTTATGACCTTTGGTATTTTAATGAGTTATTACATAAAAGTTCCCAATATCCTTGGTGTGAATAGCTACTATCAAACAAGTTTTATATCCATTTTCTTATTATTATTATTATTATTATTATTATTATTATTATTATTATTAATAGTATATTTATCAATTATTATGTGGTGGTGTCGTAATATTGGATATGGGAGAAATTTTATAGTTAGATAAATCTCAAAATTCTAGGGAACATTTTTCATGCTACAAATTTGTGACCTTATCCACACATCATTTGCATAAACATCATACTTCCACCTTACATATTTTTAGTATTACCCGTAGAAACTCACATCAACATTAGACATATCTTTGTGTGCAATGATTGCATCAAGAGAAGCGAGGTGCTTTTTACAATAAGATTAATATAATTTCGTAATGAAAATTAGATGACACAAGAAGTCAAAGTTTTGATTAATATTTATAGGATCTTAGGTTGATTTCTAATTGGAAAAGTGCATGGGCATAACCATTGTACAATGAATATACAATTTCCCAACAGATGAAATTGACCACCCTTTCAATGTAAGGTATTGGGGGCATTATATCATTGTTGCAAATAACTATTATTGAACAAGTCAATCCATTTGATATTAGTTACCTTTAGTATATTAATGAGTTATTACATGGAAGTTCCCTAGGAGTGGATATGGGTAATATTTTATAGTTAAGACAAATATGTCATCGAAATTTTCAAACTTCCAAAAATTGATTTTCATAGTACACATTATCTCCTTATATATGTTGATTTTTTGTGTAGCACTGGGAGGTATTATCGCATGCAAAGAGGCCTTGTAAGTCGGCCTAGGAGAATTATGGAAATTAAATTTTATTTTGGGCATCTTATAGGCTCAATAAGTAAAGTCACCCCCACCATGAAAGTGTGTGGCTCTTGGTCAAAATTCACACACATGATGTGACACTTCATTTGATCACTTATCACATCATCTCTCTTATAACGTTGTCACACATGGGGGTATATGGAGGCCTAATTGATTGAAGTTGAATTAACCAAGTCTCACTGGTATTTGAACTTGGATTTTGACACATAAATTTAGATAATTTGGAATTTAAAACCTTGCTAATGAATAATTTCTCCTAGAAGAAAATTTTGGCCTCTTCATGTTGGCCTTGGAGATTGAAATGAAGGATGTTTTCCAGACACACTATTTCTTGGGATTGGAGATTCATATTTAGTGGATCTCACAATCTACAGGAAATTGATTAGATCCTTGATGTACCTAGTTAACACTAGGCATGATATTTGCTTTGCAGTAAACACTCTAAAGGAAGAATATCGTTAAGTCATGGTAGATTAATTGGGTTACAATAAAGAATTTGTTGAGGTACCTACGTGGTATAGTTTGATATGGTTTGAGATAGGTTTGAGGTGGTGAAGTATAGGGGATAGAAACATCACCTCAGGGTGTTTCTTCAACTTGGGATCAACTATGATATCTTGGTTTAGCAAGAAGAAGAAATTTTTCACACTCAAAGAAGGATAAGTAGAGTATATCATAGTTTGTTTCATAAAATGTGGAGCAGTGTGGCTTCAAAATTTTCTGATGGGACTATTTGGTCAAATATCACTTCATCCGAGACATGGCGCAAGGAGGACCAATGGAGCTCCAATATATATCCAGAGATGAGCATATTTTGACATTCTCACTAATCATTTATCTAGAGTGAAGTTTTCATACTTTAGATAAAGGCTTGGTCTGATGCAGAATGTCTCCCTCATTGAGAGGGAGGGATGATGTCTTTGTAGGATTAGTGTGGACAATCTCTTGAAGCCAAAAAGTACTTTGACTCATTTATAAATACTTTGACTAGAGGAGATGGATATATTCATTGGAGAAGTCAAAAGGACTTAGATGGATTATAAAGGACGTTAACCAGAGGTGAATAGCCTAGGGAAATTACAGGATTGGACAAATATTCTCCTAAGAAGACAAAAGGAGTTGGCTACCAGAATGACTTGGTTAGGTCATAAAGGAATTTTAATAGAGGAGATAGATGTAATTAACTTGAGAAGCCATAAAGGATTTGGCTAAGGGTGAATGGTCCAAGGGAAATGTAGAAATTCCTTGTGGATTCAAACTGCTTATGTAATTTTCTAAAACAAAAGAATTGAATCTACTCTACTCATCAGTAGAAACAATTAATCGATCAAGAAATCATGAAGCATACAAGACAAAGAATTCAGTCAACACATTACATAATGATTTCCCAGGGAAATACACAACTAAAAACCCCTGCTATCTGTATATTGCATTAGTTAGAAAATATTAGAAGGTTACACTTCTTTTCTCAAGCTTGAGAAACCTATACACTATTTTTATCTATCTCACATCTTCTTAGACAAGCCTTGGCTAATACCTAAACAATTTATTCTTTCCCAAGTCGTTATTTCCTTGTGTTGTTTCCTTGGGAATTAGCCCCTATTAATTAAGGAAATTCCTCAGTTGGAATTGTGTAATCCTCATAGGCCTTCCTCTAATTGCATGCACCACATGTACAATTTGGATGATTATACAACTAATAGTACACTTTCCTTGAACTCCAATCTCAACTGGGTAACTCTCAAATTTGAAATGCATGAGTTATTTATGAGTGAATCATTAGTTAGATGGTTGAACACATGAAGCAACACCCTACTATATGATGTCCTACTAGTTCCTCTATCAGTTGGAACTTTTTTAACTGACTCTAACTGAATTAAACTAAATTAATTAATTACAAATCAAAATAAACTTGACTAGGGCTCCTATAAAGTAGGACACACACTACATGACTCACAATCGACCCTGAACTTGAATTAACTGAGCCAACTAAGTCAAATTAAATTAGTTAACTCATACAAGTTGTCTTGTGATTTGGATTTTTTCGAAGGAAAATTAAATCAGGATTTTTCTTTTTGCATTTTCAATGATCCCTCTTAACAAGAAAGGATTATCAGATACGCCAATCCTACCTCTATGGAACTCGAATTTTCCTCTTGATAGTGCCTTAGACAAGATGTCTGCATCATGTTCCTTTGTATGAATGCACTCTAGCAACATGATTCTCCTCTACACAAAATATTTGAGATGGTGATACTAGATGTTGATATTCTTGGACAAATAATGAAAAACTGGATTCTCAAAGAGTTTAATACAACTTTGATTATCACACTAAATAACTGTAAGATCCATCTGTTGACCAAATAGCCCAAAAAGGATCTTCATCATCCATATAACCTCAAAAGATGCTTAAGTAGAAGCCATGTAGTCTGCTTCTGCTAAACTGAGTACAACTTATCTTTGCTACCTACTGTACCAAGAAATTTTTTCTCACCTAATACTAAAGACCCCCCCTGATGTGCTCTTCCTGTCTAATGGACTCCCTGCCGAATCTACATCTGTTAATCCTTGAAGCTTCACCCCCTCTTTCTACATGTACCAAAGACCAAACTGAGATGTGCCTCTAAGGTACCTCAACACATGTTTAGCTACCTTCCAATACAGTTTGGTTGGACTAACCATTTCTTGACTAAGTTGGTTAACTACAAAACACATGTACGGTCGTGTGTTCACTAAATACATAAGAGAACCCACAAGCTTCCTCTAAATAGTAGCCTCCACTACTTCACCTGAAGTAGCATATTCCTTCCTCCAATTCCCTGTTAGAGGAGTCTCCATGGGTTTGCTTCTCTACATGTGGAACTTATTGAATATCTCATTGGCATAATTTCCCTAAGAGACAAAAAGTTCCCCATATCCTTCCCATACTTCCATACCAAGAAAATAATGCATGAGCCCCAAGTCCTTCATCTTGAATTCTCTTGCAAGATCCTATTTACAAGATTTGAACAACTTCTCATCTCCCGCTAGAATTAAATCATCAACATATACTACTATAATAAATAATTTAGCTTCAACCATAATATGGTAAAGGTTTGCATCTTCTTCAGTTTTGGTGAATCCCAACTTGGTGAAATAGTTGTCGATCCTGGCATACCAAGCACAAGGTTCTCATTTCAATCCATATATTGCTTGCTCGAGTCTGCACACATGTGACTTTCTGTTTAAGGTCTCAAATCCTTTCGGCTGCTCAATGTACGCCTCTTCCTCAATCACTCTGTTGAGGAAGGTTGTATTCACATCCATTTGATGTATCTTCCATCCCAACTGCTATGAAAGTGATATAATAGATCTGATTGAAGAGTACCTCACTACAGGAGAAAAGGTCTCCTCGTCATAAATTTCTTGCACCCGAGATAATCCCTTGGCCACAAATTTGGCCTTGTGTTTCTCAAAACTCCCATCTGATGCTTGCTTCACTTTGTAGATCCACCTGGAGCCTACCAATGACTTGTTCTATAGACTTGGGACACATTCCCAAGCATTGTTCCTAATAATGGAGTCATACACCTCTACCATTGCATCAACCCATATTGTTTTCTACACTGCTTCCTCAAATGAGGATGGCTCAGTCTCTACACTCTCACTCATCAGAGCCATGTAGCTAGTGTACCAATTTGGTGACCTCCTCTTCCTTCACTATGATGTTGGTGATCTAACATTCTCCCTAGCATCAAGCATCAATTTATCAGCCTCTCGGGTGCACTTCCTTTCATCTCTGGATGTCTTTGCATGAATGGGTGCTTCCACTCTTTGCACCTCTGCATGTGGATGTTGAACACCATCCTAAGGTTATTCCTTTGGAGCTAAAAGCTCCTCATTTGTATGTAACTGAAGCCCCCTTTCAAGGGAACATATCATGGTATTTTATTCATCGAACTTCACATATCTACAAACAATTATCATCCTATGAGATGGCAGGTACACCTGATAGTTGTGAGGTGTATCAGTGTACCCCACAAATATTCCCAATTCAGTTGTCAGCTCTAGATTTTTCCTTTCATCCTTCATAACATGATAATGAAATGATGAAACAAAGATCTTGAAGTGTAACACATCTGGTTTCTTCCCTAAAAAATCTTCTTCTGGTGTACTCATCTCGAGAATTTGATGACGACTCTTATTATGCACATATACAATTATGTTTCATGCTTTAGCCCACAAGTGCAACGGTAGGCCCTGATCATGTAACATCACTCGTGCAACTTCCACAATACTTATGTTCTTCCTTTCAGCCACCCCATTATGCTATGGGTCATGGGGTGCTATTAACTCTTGTTGAATTCCTTATGATCCACATAATTCCTTGAATTCATTCAACACATATTATCCATTGTTATCGCTCCTAAGAGCCTTCACTTTCATGCTAGTTTCTTTCTCAACAAGTTCTTTAACTTTGCAAAATTTAGAGAACGTCTAATCCTTCTTTTGCATGAAGAAAATCTAGTAGTTATGTTGGAAATCATCTACAAATATCACATAATACATGTGCTTCATCATGGAGGCTTTCAAGAACGATCCACACACATCAGCATGAAATCTTTCAAGGATCGCTTGTGCTCAACTATCTTTATCATGAAAGGTGGCTTTGGCATACTTCCCCAATGTACACCATTTGCATGTAACTCACTACTCTAGTGCACCCTTTGAAAGTCCTGTAGAAATTTTTTGCATGATCTTCAAGGCTCCATGTTGCAAGTGGCCCAATCTTCTATGCCATAATTCACCGATGTCTCTACTCTGCAACTTATCTACTTTTGTGCTCAATGCTGCACAATCTTCTACATCTAATTTGTAAAGGTTCTTCACCCGAAATATGATTTGCTTCACTTGTCTCATGGCTATGTGATGAAGGAAAGCATTTTCTTTACTAAATGTCACATCGTAGCCACAGTCTTCCAACATAGAAACTGAAACTAAATTTGTATCAAACCCGAAACATACATGACATATTTTAAAGTGAGAGGAAAATTAGACTCCCTCTGAAAGGTAACAGTACCAATGTTAGTCACGCTATACCTTCCATCATTTCCCATCTTGATGTGCATCTGGATGTCCTTCTCGTCCAAGTCACTAAAAAATTATTTGTTGCCTGTCATATGGAATGAGGCTCCACTATCCAGATACCACATACTACCCATCACCAATGTCACCATGCATGCAATGAGGATGAAATCCACCTCGAATTGTGAAGCAAGAGCTTCACCTGCCACTCCTCTTGAGGGCTTCTTGTTGGCCTTCTTATGTAGAAACTTCGTGGCATAGTGTCCCAACTCATGACAGTAAAAACATTTAATCTTCGACAAGTTCTTCTTTTTACCACCCTAACTCAAATCCCCTATGGATTGGAATTTCTTCCCTTTTCCTTTGTTTTCCTTTCTATCCAGGACACAATTCTCCTCATTATCGTGCTTGGATGAGGTTCCATCTCTGGCGTTTCGCCTTATCTCTTCTTGCACCAAGTCAAACCACAAATTCTACCACTTTGGTAGATGCTCCCTCCCATTTACCAAATCCTGGTAGTTTTTCCAGCTCTTGGGAAGGCCTAGAAGTGTTAGGCTAACCTGATCATCTTCAACAACTGTATGCTCCCAAGCTCATCCTGATAGTAGGTGAAATTGCACAATTACTATGGTATTGTGTTTCCCTTCTCCATCTTGATCTTCCAAAGATTGTCCTTCAATTCCAACTTCCTGTGGTCACTATTGTTATGAAATAAGTCGATCAAGGCTTTCAACATTTCATATGGTGTATCCTTCCTGTGGAGGTTTGAGATAATATGATCTCGATGCCCTTCTAGTATGATCCTCCTCACCTTTGCAACAAATTTCTTCCACTTTTCCAAATCTTGAGCATTTATTGTTGGAGTCTTAAGAATTTTATTACCTATTAATTCCTCCAGCTCATTGTCTTCCAACACTGAATCCATCCTTTCCTTCCAAGAAATATAATTCGAGCTACCCTCAAGGGAATATTTGAGTATCACTCTGTAGAATGACATCCTACTGGCTCTGAATAATGATATTACAAATTCGATTTCACTTGCAAAGACAAAATTGTATTCTTCTCTTCTAGTGTGATTTCTTCTCCGATAGCATGTAGAAATTCCTTGTAGAATCAAACTTCTTATGTAATTTTATAAAACAAAAGACTTGAAACTACTCTACTTATCAATGAAAACAATTAATCGATCGATAAATCATGAAGCATAAAGAGAAATAATTCAATGAACACATTACACAACGATTTTTTGGGGAAATCCACAATTAAAAACACCTGCTATTTGGATATTTCATAGTCAGAAAATATTAGAATGTTATAATGCTTTTCTCAAGCCCAAGCAACCTCTACACTATCTCTATCCATCTCACAGTTTCCTAGAGAAGCCTTGGCCAATAATTAATGAAATTTCTCGTTTCCCAATTCCATATTTCCTTGCTTTGTTTCCTTGGGAATTAACGCCTATTAATTAGGGAAATTTCTCAATTGGAATTGTGCAATCCTCATAGGCCTTTCTTTGACTACATGCACCACTTTTACAATTTGGATGATTATACAACTAATAGTATGCTACCCTTGAAATCCAATCTCAACTAGGTAACTCTCAGATCTTACATGAATGAGTTATTTATGAGTGAATCATCAATTAAATGGTTGAACATATGAAGCAACACACCACTATCTAAACTCCTACTAGTTCCTCCATCAGTTGGAACTAGTTTAACTAACTTTAACTCGTTTAAATTGAAATAATTAATTACAACCTAAAAAAACCCAACTAGGGCTCCTAAAATGTAGGAGACACTTTATATGACTCAAGTTATACCCTAAAATCAAATTAATTGAGCCAACTAAGTCAAATTAACTTAGTTAACTTGTACAAGTTTTCTTGTGATGTGGAATTACAATTTTATTCCCAATTTAATTCAAGGGAAAATTAAATCAGGATTTTTCTTGTTGCATTTCCAAGAGACAAATTCTCTCCTAAGAAGCTAGAAGGACTTTACGAGAAGGACTTGATTGGGTTATAAATGAATTTGACAAGAGGAGATTGATACATTTACCTAATGAGACATTAAGGAATTTGGTTAGAGGTAAAGGCCCTGGATACTCACATTTCCTACTCCAAGATGGAGTGATCTATAAACAGGCACATGAGGAGTTATATTTCCCCCTCCAAGATGGAGTTATCTATAGACATGCATAAACATAGAAAGTTCATGAACTTTTCTTATGGAGGAGAAATTTTAGTTGAGGGGATATTCGTTGTAGCCAAGGAGAATACCTCCCTCATTAAGAGGGAGTGCTGAATTTTTGTGTGGCATTAGGAGATGTTCCTACTTGCCAAGAGGCCTCTTAAGCTGACCTAGAAGAATTATGGGAATTAAATTTTATTTTGGGGATCATGTAGGCTCAAGAAGTCAATTTCAACCCCACCATGAAAGGTTACTGACCTTGGTCAAAATTCATCCATTTGACTTATATATATATATATATATATATATATATATATATATATATATATATATTATAATGTGACACTTCATTGATTACTAATTTATCACATCATATATATATATATTATATATATATATATATATATATATATATATATATATAAATATATATGATGTGATAAATTAGTAATCAAATGAAGTGTCACATTATATATATATATATATATATATATATATATATATATATATATATATATATAATATATATATAATGTGACACTTCATTTGATTACTAACTTATCACATCATGTCTCTTCTAAAGCAACTACACATGGGAACATATGGAGGCTTAAATGACTGAACTTAAATTGGCCAGGTTTGACTGGTTTTTGGACTTGGATTTTGGCACAAATTTCTAGATAATTTGGAATTTTAAACCTTGTTGAAGAGTAATTTCTCCTAAATGAAAAGTTGTTGGGTTTTCTCCTAAGTTTGGGTTTCCAATGGTAAATTGTTTGTCTATATTATGCATGGCTATCCCTTTGTGATCTTATATTTTTCATTGCATCACTGTTTAAATATTCTGTGTATAATTGCTCAATAATATCAGTGGCATAAGATAAATTATATGAAGATTATTAGGTAGGGATTAATGAATGAAGAGATTGGTTTCTACTATGCATCTTGTAGAAAAATCAACAATCCACACATCATGCACATAAGCATTACATTTTTACCTTACACATTTTTTTCATTACCTATGGTCACTCATATAAATATTGAAAATATATTTATGTATAATGTTTACATTAAGAGAAGTGAGGTCCATTTTAAAATCAAGGTCACTTAATGTTGTAGTGAAAAATTGATAATATGAGAACTCAAAGTTCCTATTGATATTTAGGGGATCTTAATTTTATTGAGAATTAAGAAAACACATGGGGGTGTCCATTCCATGATGCACGAATGTTTGATTATGGTGGAACTTTAACCATATCTAAAATTAAATTTATGTCATACTCTTCTCAAAATTATGATATGATAGAGGGTATGTTAAGTTAGTCCCTTTCCAACCCAATATGGATGAAATGTATAGTGTAACACATTGTTAATAATTTAAAATTGCAAAAGAATTGGTGTCTATGATGTAAATCTCTCTGTGTGTGTGTGTGTGTGTGTGTGTATAAACAATTCCAACCATAATATAAAATATATAATAGTAAAATAAATCAACATAAATTCATCTTAACTATAATATTTTAAGGGCTGAGAATTGGATTTTTTTTTATCCTTATTGATGATTAATAAAATAAAGTTAAGATGGAGCTATGTTGATATTTATCATCACCTATATTTGTCATAGTACACCACTTTGACAATAATGTAAGCATTTGAATATTCACTCACAGTTAGAAATTTTCTTATCAAAAATCTTCAATCATGAAATGAATTATCAAAGATAACTTAGTTTTTTATTTCAACAACACTCCTCATTTAAGGGTGCCCCAACTCCAACTAATCCTTGATGAGGGCCAGATTATCACTAACCCTTATTTATGTGTTAAGAAGATAATTATATTCTTGTTTTTAAACTTGATCCAACATGGCTTATATTACAAACAAAAATATTATTTTGAAACATTGTACAATTTTCCAATTCAATGTCTTTTGGATATTACTTAAAGTGCTATGAAGATAGATATGGATATAATTAGAATATTGGGTTCTCTTTGATAGTTACTATCATATTCTATCCAAATGCAAAAGGCTTTTCATTCTTGAATTCAACTTTGAATGGGATAGAACATAGGTGGTCACACATAGTTATTGGTCTATGGACAAAACTAACATCTTCATGATCCATGGAATTTGGGTTTTAACTCCCATATGAAATCTTCCATAGGGTTTAAATTTTATAATCTATCCGTGAGATAATGGGATTCTCAATATCTACAAGCCATTCATGATATGACATATGAGCTTATTACCTTTATTGTAGAAAAGTCTAATGCTTTTTCTAATACTCGTACTCAATAACGTATTTATATTGAACTAAGCAAAGGCCTCTTCAAAATTTTGTTAGGAAAGAAAAATCAAAGATAAATGCAATTTTCAAGCAAAAAAACTTTTCATTTTAACACATAGTTTATTTCCATGTACATGTCGCAATATTGTATTTGAAAGAAAATTTTATAAACACCCAAAGTAAAATTAGGAAAATTGGAAATATTCAATGATGAATTTCCATTGGGTTAATCTAGTCAAGAGCATACAAAATCCGAAACATGAAGCACTAATAAATTTTCATATCATTTACTTGGCCCCATAGGGATGGAACATCAAAACTACCAATAAAATCACAACTCTAGAGTTGACTTCCCTCCCACTATCTTCACTGTAAGAATAATCTTTTAGGAAGAGATAAAGAAGATATGGATTGAATTATTTAGTTTAGAATAAAGATTAGACCTCATCTTTTAGGAAGAGATAAAGTAGATATGGATTGAATTATTTAGTTTAGAATAAAGATTAGAGCTCATCGGCTTTGACGAACATGGCAAGCTAATTGTTGATGAAAAAATATTCAACTCTCTCTAATCAAGGACCTAGGTAGACAAAAATAAGAAGAAAGTGGGATAAAGGGATGGAATTGGAGGAGTATGACCTTTAACCTGTAGCAAACATAATTTCCTAACCAAATGATGTAAGAATAGAAAGCTTATTTTTAGAAAGTGTACAACAATTAAAATGATACATGAATTATAGTTATAATGAAAGGAATCACAAATTATTACAAATTCCCAAAATTAAAGATTTAAAACCAACTTTTAAATAATAATTGTATATGTAATTTTTAATTTAATGATATAGCTTACAAAAGTTTATTTTAAAAGGGCAAAAAAATAAAATTGAAAAAATATCTAAAGAATTAAACTGAGTAAACACAACACTAAAATACTTTAAATCACTAGGAAGATAAAGTTATTGAGTACAATAGATAAGCTTAGATAATAAAAAAATGTAATATAAGGGTAGGCTTGTGAGTGAACAAGGTGAATATAAATAATGATATAGATAAAATGATTAAATAAAATATTAAAACTAAAAAGGAAGTAGAATAAAAGTATTTGAAGTTGTAAAAAATATGAATTATTATTAAAAAAAATTAAAAATTAAAATTAAAAATTAAAAAAATTAAAGAGAAATAATAATGAAAAATATTATCCTCTTTTCCTATGGTTAAAATGATTTTTTCCTAAACATAATAAATAATTAAAACGTATATTAATATTTTACATTATTAAATAAATAAAAATATTATATAATAATCATTTAATTTACTCACTTCCTCCACTATTATTGGAAGTGAGGTTGACAAAGATGCACATTTGACTTGAAAACAAATTGGGCATTTTTAAAAAGGTGTGAATGACTTGATTAGGTTAAGATCATGTTGTTCATAAAGAGGAATTAAATTCCAAAAGAAAGGCCATAGTCCATCTCAACGAGATCCATGTTTCATGAAGTTCTGTGTGAGTCATGATGGAGATGAGTGATAGACATCCCTAAGTGCTTTTTATGGAGACAACATGCCATGCATGATTTGGTCTGTACTCAATTGCCAGTCACATTTCAAAAGGAAATCATAAAGTAAATCCACTCCAATGCCTTATATTTTAAGGCTTGTCATTGAGTTTGAAAGGATGTATGGAGGAATTTTATTTTGTTAATAAGTTTTCCTTTCTCATTAGTAAGTCGGTGGGCTTTTGTTAAGATAGTGGTGCAACTTTCTACTATTAGGTACCTCTAGTGTGATGTAAGGAAAGGACTTTTATTAGGAGTTCTGGTGAAATGATTTTGAAAACATTCTACGCAGAGTCAAAAGTCGTTTTTTCAAATCACAACCACACCCTTCTCGCCTAGTCAAATTCCAACTTCTTTACCACAACCATCAAGACAGTGGCAAATTCGAGGAAACTGGATCCCAATGCCCCTCCACTGTCAGGTCCCTCCAACGAAATTCAAACCACAACTGCAATGTAAGACGTTATCGGGAATCTTTACCTTTATTTAGAAACCAAACCTTCATAATACAAAATGTCATATAATATAATATAATATATATTATTATGATTAAATTTTGACAAGTTTAATTTCCAACCAATTCTCACCACAATAACTTAATATTCTTTTTCCTTATATTCTATAATAGAGATATAAGTAAAATTACACATATTTATATGAAAACCAAAAGAAAGTCTGCAGGGTGTTTCAAACTTTAAATTCGACCAAATATTTCATATCATTTTATTTTATATTCAAAGTATAAATATATTAGATATAATAATATTTAAAAATAATTAAAATTTTAATATAATATTAAATATTTAAAATGAAAAATTATTACTTTAAAATGAACATTTCTAAAATTTCGAAATATCTAATAAATAAGAGCATATATAGATTTGATATTAAAGTATAAATTATTTATTTCCATTTTTTTTTTAAGGTTAAGAAGTCAAATAAAGATTTATATTTTTTAAAAATAAAATAAGGATCACATTTTTGTAGTAGACCTATTTTATTTTAAAGTTTTTGTACAAGTTTTAAAGTGAGATATATTTAGATCTTTTAAAGTTCATCTAGTTTTTATACAAGTTTTTAGGTGTGACATTTTTTTAGATCTTCTAAATTTAATTTAGAAAAGTCCAAGTCTTTGTATTTTTCAAAATATATATTTCAATGAGTGTTTTTGTCAAAAATGATTTAAATGAAATATTTGAGTTGTTAAACTTATATAAATTTAGTGTTCCTAAGTTTCTTTTTAAGAAATCTGAATATGTTTATACATTCAAAAATACATTTCAAATAAAAAAGTGATAATCTCACCTAAAGTTATATAGTTAAATGACATTCAAATAAACAAACACATAAACATTTAAACTTCATGAATTTATTATAATTATACCACTCATGTCTTAAATAAGTGATCTAAAAATTGAATTTATAAAAAATATTTCTCAAAAATCATTGGTAAATTCCTTGCATTAATATGCAAAATTAATTTACCTTAACCATACCAATTCATTAAAAATTTACATCCCAAAATACAACCACCTTAAAATCCTTTTTTCCTTTTATAAAAACAAGTAAATATCTTAATATTACAAATCTTTTCATATACAAATAAAATCTTAGGTTTTTAAAAATGATATACTAACATAATCTTAATATTTTCAACAAATTATTAAATGATATATTGATCAAATCTAAATATATAATTATGTAATAAAACAATGCCAAATAAAGATTAACGCAATTAAAAAAATAATATACTAAAGATTCATCATCTAAATCTGAGAAAAGCACTCTTTGACATAAGAAAAAGCATCTCATGATGAGAGATTCTAACCCTTCAATAATGTTCATCTTTATCATGAAAACATTTAATAATTTATAAAAATTTAACTATAATAAATATATAAATTATTAATAAAATAAATTAAACTTAAAACATTGAATACTTTATAAAATTTAATTATAATAAATATATTAAATTATTAATAAATAAATTAATATAAGCTTAATGTTATCTTTCTTTTTAATAATCAATAATATAATTTTTATTACATGGTATTTGACCCAATTTAAATCAAAATAAAATTACTTAATATAATATAATTAAATAAAGGTTAATTTATATTTAAATTAAATTAAGATAGATTTATTTTAAAATAACAATATAATTAAATTACATAATAACAATAATATTAGCATATTAGTATATTAAGTTAATATTAGCATATTAGTGTATTAAGTTAATATTAGCATATTAAGTTAAGTTATGAATGTTGATAAGCATCTCGTGCAGTTTGAGTGAACCACAAAATGTTGAATGACATAAGAAACACAAATAATATAAAATAGTGAGAAAAAGAAAATAATTAAACATTTCACTTTTCATTAATCTAATAAATGGCTATGAACCGCTAATATAATAAATTTATAATTCTATTAAATAAATATGAAAATATAATTATGAATTTAGATATTCAAAGAATTCTATATATAAGAAAAATAACCTAAATATGTCAACATTTTGGAATTTTCACTAATCTAATAAATCACTATAAACCACTCCTATAATAAATTCATAATTACATTAAATAATTATAAAAACATAATTATGAATTAAGATATTCAAAGAACTTATATATAGGAAAGATAATGAAAATATGTGAACATTTTGGATTTCTGATTATAATATAAATTTTTTGATTGAATGAGTTTTTGAGCATTTAATCTGAGAAATCCAAAATTCAAAACAACCTGTTTGAAACTTTGACTTAAAAACCACTTGGTTTAAGGAAATGACTAAATTCTATAATACAATTTTGTTAAAATATATTTTTAACTCTATTAAATATAAAATTACAAATTTAACCACCTCAACATTTATATTTTTATAATAAAATTTAACCACCTCAAAAGCCCATACTGCAATTTGATTTAGAATGTAAACATCTCACCATAAAATTTTCATTAAAAAAAAAATGATTTCCATACATTTCATAACTGCGATTTTATCGCACAACCAAATTTCCTTTCAAAATGGCTGGTTTTGCCTATCGTTAGCGTTTTATACTACGTCTATAGGAAATTATTAAAAGGTTAAGTATAACAATAATAAATAAAAACGTAGGCCTATTCCGAGTTTCCAAGAGGCAGCAGCTTTTATCTGGCGATCTATGACACTAGGCTGGCAGTTAGTTTCAGTTTTCTTGAAGTGATTAAGAATGAACAGTAGACCGTAACCATTAGTGCACTGAAGCGATCCAGAAAATTTCTTTAATTATTCAATCCACAGGATGGAGGAACGTATATTATTATTATTATTATTATCGCATTATTATTATTTTTACAAATGGAGTAGATGGACAGCAGGGGTCGTTAATGCTTGCCAGAGGAGAACTGTTGCAGGTGCAAGCTGGTCCAAGAGGTGCTTGCTTAAAGAAAAAGAGGACGAAATGGTGGTGAAAAGAAGCAGCCAAACGCGGGGCAATGATTTTGGTGAGGGCCCGCTTGTGCCCCCACTAATTATGTTAGAGCAGGACAGGAGTCCCACCAGTGGGTGTGCTCAGGGGGTGAGGAGAGGAGAGGAAGAGGCTGAGCTCTATTTAATTTGTGGGGGAGATAGGGTTTTTAACAGTGCCACAGTGATCAGAAGAAGAAATGAGTTGTGGATTGGTAACACTAATACTGTGTGTGATCCATGGATCATAAAGAGCACCGCACGTGGAGACCTGCTGGTGGGTCTGACAGGAAGGACGAAGGGTAAGGTCGACAGTACTGAACTAGGGACGGGACGGGACTACTCCTCCATCATCATCATCATCACATCGCAGCGCTACAACTGGGCGTTTAAGGGAGGGAAAGGAAAAAGCCAAAGGCAAGGTAATAACAAGCCACATGACCGCAACTCTCAGAGTTCACAGCAGCAATAACAACAAAAAATCATCCTGATCTGCTCGCTCGCTCGCGCGCCCGCCCTATAAGATTTCTTGAACGTGTTATTTGTGATCAAGTGTGGGTGTCTTATCATGTTTGATTCACTGCAAAACTCCTGCGCCTTCACCAGAGTCGAAGAAGCTTCACAAGCGTGCGCCTCTCGGGTTTACTTTTTGTTTGCAGAAAACCCAAAAATCGGTGAGGCCGAGATCTGAATTAGGTACTTCAATTTTCCTTTGCATTAAGGTAAGATTGCTGAAACTCTGAGAAGGCGGCAATATTGTTAGACACTTGTGAAATCTTTTTGCATTTTGGTTCTGAGAGTGAACCCTATTAGAGAAATCCAAAGATCGACCAGCAAATATTGATTATGTGAAGTTTTATAGAATTTTTGTTAAGAGACTGAAGTGATTTCCAAATGTTCGACCAGCAAATATTGATTATGTGATCAATCCCAAAGTCAGTTTCATCGAATTTTTGTTAACGTTATTGGGATTGAATTCCAAGGGATTCTGGGACTGGATGTCGAGGATCTGGGCATCTGTCGGGAATCTAGAGGAATTGGGGTCGTCATAGCATGGAATCTCATGTAGAGAATGGGAGAACCAAGTTTAATTTAGAGACCGGGATGCAACCCTTGCAGCTCCTTTCGTATGATCAAGAAGAGCAAAGGATGGTGGGTTATAATGTTCAGAATACTGCGGGTAACAGGCAGAATCAAGATGATCATGGTCGTTCGGGTTTGGGTTCTTCTGGGTATTTGCAGGCGCAGGCGGCTTTGGTAGCTTCATCGCAGGTGGATTCTTCTTTGGCTATGTCAGCCGCCAAGTTGTATAGTAACTCTGAGAGTACTGCAATTATTCTCCCCAAGTCACATGAGCAGCAGAAGACCGGTGGTGGTGGCGGTGGTGGTGTTGCTGTTACCGAAGACGCTGCAAAGAAACCGCTGGCCAAGCGCTCGTCGACAAAAGATCGGCACACGAAAGTGGACGGGCGCGGGCGGAGAATCCGGATGCCGGCGACCTGCGCGGCGAGAGTTTTTCAGCTGACACGAGAGCTGGGGCATAAATCGGACGGAGAAACGATCGAATGGTTGCTGCAGCAGGCGGAGCCGGCGGTTATTGCCGCGACGGGGACGGGGACAATTCCGGCGAATATTGCTTCGCTCAATATCTCGACCAGGAGCTCGAGCTCCAGCATCTCGGCGCCCTTGAAACCGCCCTATTTTCATTCTGGTTCGCTGACTCTGAACGCGAATTTCGCTGCCAGGTTGGACCAGCAGATTCGGAGTAGGAACGAGTGGGAGCGGGTACAGGAGGAGAGGTCGGGAATGAATACTGGATTAGGTATTGGGCATCATCATCACACTGATAGCAGTGGGCTGACACAGGCATTGATTCATGAGCAGAACTTGATAAATGACAGAGCTGAGATTAATGACCTAATGAATTCTGATTGTGGGAATTCAAGGAAAAGATTGAGGGAAGAACAACAACAACAGCAGTTCAAGAACATGCAACCCATGTGGGCAGTGACCCCTGCAACTGGGTTGTCTAGTAGTGGACAAAATATGCCTGGGACCTTCTGGATGTTGCCCCCTACCCCAGGTGTTATGGGTCATGCTGGTCCAGGTTCTGATCCCATTTGGACTTTCCCAGCTTCTTCTGGTGGAGCCATGTATAGGACCTCTATGTCTAGTGGGCTTCACTTCATGCCTAGGCCTATTAATCTCAATTCAAGCAGTACAAGCATGGGACATGTTCAGTTTGGTTCTATGTTAATGCAAGGCCCAGCAGGATCAGGATCAGGATCAGGAGGGGCAGGAGCAGGAGCAGGATCAGGGTCAGCTTCCCAACAGTTGCCACAAACTGGTCTTGGCTTGGGAGGTGGAGGAGGATCAAATGAAACACATTTGGGTATGCTGGCTGCTCTCAATGCGGCCTACAACAACAGGAGCATGAATAATAATTCAGAACACCAATCCATGGGATCATCAGGCCATAACCATGCTGACAGTGGAGAAGACCGCCGAGATAACTCTCAATAGATACTTGCTTTCATGAAGGCTCTCTCAGATATTTGTCATATGGGATTCTTCCCTGCAGACATGAAACTTGGTTTACAAGGGTCAGGCAGAATTCAAACCAGCTGGAATATGTTTTTTTTTCCTTTTCTTTTTTTCTCTACATATTGATCGATCTTAATTGGTCAAATGCTTTGCTTGCTTGCTACTGAGAGGTCCAGTTGTAGTGATCACAACTCAGATGTGAATTTAGTTAAATTGTGTAAGGTTTTGAACAGGTCCTTTTGCTGACGATTTTTACCCACTGATTAGGGATCCAGATTTATTATTTATTGGCTTTAGATTCAATGAATTAGCTGGGACTGCTGCTGCTGATAGAGATTTGTATAGGGAGATGTGGAATAGCCTAGAGCTGTATGTGTGCAGTGCTATAATTGTTTTTTTCTCTCGTGTTGAAAATAGAATGAATTCGGGACTGTATGTGAGGCTGTTGAGTTAGGGTACCAGGGGCATACATGATTCTCAGACTGGCTGACATGTACGTGATATATGTTATATGACCTGACCTGATCATATATGTATTTTTCTCTGTATTTAACTTGTTATTATGTCTAATTTTTGGGGAACGTTAATATCTGATAGATTTTTCAATGAATATAATGAAGTTGAATCTTATCATATGGTCTGGTAACAGAAAACCCTAATGCAAAATTTCAGCGTTTTTCTATTTTGAAAATATGGAGGGAAAATTTGCACGAATGCAGGTGCCATACATCCAGCCTTTCATGTTTCAATAAAAAAATATTTGTTTTTCTGATGCCAGATCGCCTGACTGATTCCTATGGAATAATTGTTTTCATATATAAGGCTGGAATTTGTTTTGAATGGTGGAATTCTAGCAAATACTGCACACTGAACACTAAAAAATTCATATAGGTGTCTACTTTTTTTTTGTGATTACTTTACACATTTAGCGTGGGTATATTCCATCAATTTGTTCTTTGCTATATCATTTGTCAAGGCTGGCTTTCTGCAGGCCGAAGCTTTTGCCCATGTTAGCGATAATAGTTTACAATTTTTGGAAATAAAAAATGGTTTTGCGACTGGCCAATGGCCAGGTCTTGTCACTTGAATATTCATCAATCATGCAATGCTTTCAATCTTAAGCGTGGCACAGAGCGGCATGGGGTTACTGGATTTGACTGCGTAATGGGCCACGTAATATGGTGTGATCTCATTGACAAAAAAAAACTGAGACCAGTATTTGTTATTAACATTAATGAAAATTAATGCGATGAAATTAAGAAAAAACTTAAAGTCCCACTATAGTGGATCAGGCTGTCCAATGCAGCTGCCATATCTATTATTACCTCTGCGACATTTTGATTGGTGCTTGCAGTGTTTGTCGGATCTAGTGATGATGGCAGTCACTTTGGCGTTTATTCTACGCATCCCGGGTGTGCACTTTACGTAGAAACAAAGTGCTTTTGGTGCAACCTTGAATGAAGGCACCCGCCAGTAGCTCTGACCCACTTTCCGGATAACGAGCAGTGGAATTCGGGAGACACACAGGGGACGCCATACAGGGAGGCCCGCCCCGGCAGTTAGATTTTACAGGACCGGTGGCCCATTCTGCGGCCTGCACAAATACGGGATTTTCTTCTCGGCTCTCACCACAAACATCAGCAACACGAGTTTTTTTCTCTTTTAATTCCAAAAAAACCTCCGCAAGTACCATTTCTTTTCATCATCAGTCCCGTAATTGTTCCAAAATCCATTCCTGAATTCAATATCAGTAGCAGGATATTGATAGGAAGATAAAACGCCATAAATGAGTAGAAGACAAGTTCACTGGTCTATATCATATTTTGCCATAACTGAGCTGAAAACAAGATCACTGGTCTATTCTCTTTTTTTTGACAGCAACTTTTTAAATTAAGAGAACATTAGAGATGTTACCAATTGTATATCAATATCTAATTACAGATGCTAGCCACCTAAGTGTCACTATGATTATATAATACCTATTTCTACGTGAACTCAAACTTAATGCTACTGCATTCACACTAGATACTCAAACTTAATGCTACTGCATTCACACTAGATATTCCTTGCCTGCGGTATTGTAATACCGCAGATTACAAGTTACAACCATGAAAGGGCCCTGCACTACTGTTTTCTCCTAGGATCAAGCTATAGTTATGGCATTGCCACGGATTGTTATTAAATCCACGGTTTACTAACAAGGATTTATGAGACAACATGCACCCATATTTATCCTATTGTCTTAATGCAATATGGATTATCATGCTATCACGAGCCGGTTGCTAAGTGGGAATTATAATTATAATTATAATTATCATGATTTTCAAACTTGAAACTATAATTATTATTTTATTATTATATATTAAATTATCAACTCAGAAAAAGGTGAAGTGAAAGAATTGGAAAAATGGTATATAATGATTTTTTTTTAATTACATTTATAGTAGGTAGGGTGTTTTATAATTGATGGTGGAGAAAAATGGTCCTTTGTTAATTTATAAACATCATATTACATTAAAATAATATAGGCTATTAAATTAATATAGGCCTATTTTAATATAGATCTATTTTAATTTTGGATTTATCATGTGTGAAGAGGATCAAATCTTTTAAGTGCAAAATTTAAGAAAAAATTTACACTTTATGAGATTTCATTCTTCTCAAAACATGATAGATTTAACATTAATATGAATCTAAACTAATTTTTAATAATATTATTTATATTTATATAAATTTCACACACACATATATATACATATTAATTTTTTTTAGTAGGTAAGTAGCCACAACGGATTTGACCCAGTGACCTATCGCAAGAAGTGCCTTAACAGTGCACCCATTCACCGTCAATCGAAAGCCCCGTAGGCTATTATTACTTTTAATTTGATTAAAACCCTATTAACAATTTTTTTGACATGTTGTATATAATTTTTAATTTGAAAGGAATAACATAATTAATTATAATATGAAAATTATTTAGTTTATCAAAGTAAAAGATCTTATTTATACATTATTATATTTTATATCTTAAAAAATATCTAATTTTATTTATTAAATTTATATTAATCATTATTATTTTAATTTATTTTAATGTAATATGTATATTATGATTTTCTATTAAAACAAGCATATATCTATCTTAACCACGAAATCTATCAAGCGCCGAGAGAGATCAAATCTCTCAAGGTGCAAACTTGTGCAAAACTTGTGGAAATGTTTGCACCTCGAGAGTTTTGATCCCTCTAGATCCGGGGTTAAGATGGATCTATACTAGTTTCGGTCATCCATGGCCATACAAAATTTGTTGAACATCTAATTATTCTGATCATTTTAAATATGTTAAATATTTCTAAGATTGATTTGGTCAATTTAATTTTAATTATTCTTAATTACCTCAGTTTGCTGAGATGAGAGAGATTATTAGTAACTTGTGAAAAATGTTGAAATAAAAATTTTGAATGCAAAGTAACAATGTAACAATGGTGAATGATAGAAAATGTGAATAATAAGAATGTAATCAATTACAAATAAACTTCATTATGTCAATCTCTGTTTCTTCTACTGTTCTTATTTTTGCAAGTATTAGTTTTGTCATCTTTTCATATCAAACATGAAAAGGGCACTTGAAATCATAGATCATTCAAATATTTAACTCAAGCTATTGTAGTAAACATCATACCTTGTCTCTCTTGCTCTCCAATATTAATAATAGTTTTCTCCGAAGACAATCACAGTGACTTATGGAGTGTTAAACCCCAAGTAATTTTCAGTGATAGTCATTTTCTATTACCTCATATGAATGGAAAATGATTAACAATGTTGAATGATGGAAAATGAGAATAATAAGAAAGAAGC
The DNA here is from genome assembly GCA_000404065.3 of Pinus taeda. NCBI lineage: Eukaryota > Viridiplantae > Streptophyta > Pinopsida > Pinales > Pinaceae > Pinus > Pinus taeda. Next base: position 107,220 of record APFE030344452.1, on the reverse strand, counting down.
CAATTACAAATAGTTTACAGTGTCAAGAAGCAAGTATAACAATGTTGAATGATGGAAAATGAGAATAATAAGAAAGAAGCCAATTACAAATAGTTTACAGTGTCAAGAAGCAAGTATTTCAGGTAAGTGAACATCTTATTTAAGATGAAAATTCATGTATTGTATTTACAGTTGAATTACCGTACCATAGAAGTCAATGCATGTCATCAAAAAATTTTATGTGCTTACACTGAAATCAATGCACAATATTAATCTAATTACTTTGAAATTAATGTACATCATACATATAGTTGCATTAAACTAGAAATCAACATCTGCACTGAAACCAATGCATCCAGTGAAAGAAATCAAATAGAAGTAGAAATCAACATCTACACTCAAATCAATGCATCTGCAAGCTATAAAATAGGATTACAAATCGACATCTATAGTGAAATCAATGCATCTAGTGCAAGAAATCAAATAGGATATAAATGAACAACTACACTAATCAATACATCTATTTTAGTAAAAAACCAAAAATATTCATGAATTTCTAGATCTAACTTCTATGTTTGTATTTGTCTCTATGTGTCTTTTTTCTTCCCTGTCTTTCCACCTTCCATTTCTGTGTCTATCTCCCTCCATCTCTCCTTCTCTCTCCCCACTCCCTCTATCCCCCATCTCTTTCTCTCTCCACCTCTCCATCCCTCTATCTCCCTCTTCTTCCCTCTCTCCCTCTGTCATCTATATCTATACCTCCCTCCATCTCTTCTTATCTGTCTCTCTATCTCACACCCCTAAACACATGTCACACTCTCTCTCTCTCCATATCTCTCTCTCTTCCTCCCTCGCTCTGTCTGCCTCTCTATTCTTCCCTCTCTCCCCCCTCCACCTATATATCTATCTCCCCTTGTCTCTCCTTCTCACCCCAAAAACATACACACACTCTCTCCATATCTATCTATCTCTATCTCCCTCCCTCTTCCTCTCCCTCTATCTTTTCCCCTTCTTTCTCTCCCTATTCCCCTTCTATCCCTCTCTTCCTCACTGTCTCTATGTCTCTCCCTTGTCACTCCCTCTCCCTCTCTACCTTTCTCTCTTTATGTCTTTCTTCTTCCTTCCCTCTTTCACCCCCTCCAGCTCTCTCTCTCTCTCTCTCTCTCTCTCTCTCTCTCAAGTCCTATCTCTCTTCCTTCATCTCTATCCCTTTCTCTCCCACCTCCCTCTATCTTCCCCCCCATCACACACTCTCTCTCCACTCCCCAACTCTATCACTATCTCGCTCCCTCTCTCCCCCCTCCATATTTGTCTCCTCCCTCTCTCTTCCCCCGTCTTCTCTCTCCCTCATTATGTCTTCATCTCTCCCTTATCACTCCCTCTCTCTCCACCACTATCTCTCAATGTCTTTGTTCTTCCCTACCTGTCTTTCCCCCTCCAAATTCGTCTCTCTCTCGCTCCCTCTCTCCTTCTTTCTCCCCCCTCCTCTCTCTCTTCCTTCCTCTCCCTCCATCTCTTTCCCACCTCAGTCTCTCCCTCCCCCACTCTATTCCACCTCCATTTCACTCTTTTTTTTCTCTTAAATCCAATCTCATTGTACCATATTTAAGAAAGTATCTAAATTAAAAAAACATACTTGGTTGTAAAATATTAAACCTATATTTTGGATCAATCCTATCAAAGAGAATAGAATAATAAAAAACTTAAAAGAATCATGCACTAAATTTTCTCTACCATTGTTAGTCACTTTTCTTTCTCTCTTTTCTTGGATCCTTGGTTAAGATGCATCTATCCCAAAAACACTTGTTGCCACAAAAACACTATTTTTTCCTTCCAATGCAATTGCTAATGTTAGATTTTAAGTTGGAAAAGTTGATATCAGTTGTGTTTTCAAGTTTAGATCTGTTATTTCTTAGTTTCCATAGATTTCTTGCATGATTTCCTGTCTATAAACTTCTGTTCATCATGTTTCTAGTTTTTATGTCAGATTAGGTCAAAATAGACAAATCTCTACTTTTCTAGTCTTTGCTTGGAACAGTTTTGAATAGAAGTGTGCAGGGCACCTGTAAGACACCCCAGCCTATCTTTCCTCCATCATACAACCTGTTTTAGTCTCTTTCTCAAGGTTTTCGTCACTCATTTGCCATATTTTCCCAAACAACCCTAATTTCTATGTTTTTGTGCAAAATCGCTTCCTTCACCTTTGAATAACTTCAACCATCTTCTTCACTCCCGAGCTTCATCTACCAGATCCTCGACCCCTTAAAATCCTTATCCATCCTTCATTCCCACTTCCCCGCCATTTTTCCACCATCAACCCTCTTAAAATGACTTTCGGCCTGTTCTTGTAGAATTTCCTGTAGATCCCATGCAGCCTCCTGTAGAAGTTCATGCGAGCGATTTCTCAAGATTTGAGCATGGTGGAAATATCTAGAAGGATGCTAGGGACCCCTTAGGTCCTCTTCTCACCTTCCCAATCTCTTGCAAATGCCCACTCCATTTCCTTTCGCCAATAAACCTCCGCACAATAAAAAAAATAGTTAAAACACATGGATAATAATTCTGCATAAATTACTCAAAAATACAAAAAGACGATTTTCCCATATTTTCCTTCAAAAGTAGCTTAAACACATGCATTTTACCTTTTCAAGAGTTAATGGCATCCATTTCAGCAACTTTCATCTCTTTTCTTTCACAAGTAGGGTTAGTCAGTAAAACTAGGGTTTGCTAGGGTTTGCATTTCCTTTCAGCTTTCATCTTCTTTCTGCAAGTAGACTAGGCTCTTTTGAGTTAGCTTTCATCCATCACAGTTAAAAGCTTCTTCTTAAAACTCATAGAAGTTGGCTTAAGCTCCTAGCAAACTTGTGCCAGCTGATCAAGTGACAGTCTGCAGTAAGAGCTAGTACTTGTGCATATAGCACCATCGCTTCCAAGTTTGTTACGAACTATCGGGTTGATAAAAGTAAAGTAGGGAGTCCCAGGAATTGTAGCATCATTTCTGCAATACTGGAGCTCATCAGTTGTCCATGTACATGTTGACAACACCCACTGCATGTGAAATATATGGTTTGGTACATGTTATAACATACATCAATCTTCATGTTGTATTTTCATAAGGTACATGAGACATATAATCATTCTCTTCCATACTACTAGGACATAAACATCAAGAAAGATTAAAATTGGAAACCAAAGGGATATATATAGGTTTCATGTTATTCTTCCTAGATTTAACGAGTACCTTCTCCACATATGTTTGTTGTGAAAAGTTGAGCTTACCATTTTTTCCAATCTCTATGTATTTCAATGCCCAAGATTTTCTTTGCTACTCCCAGATCCTTAATATCAAAGTTCCTAGCCATATGAGTTTCCATCCTATTGATAGCATCCATGACTTTTCTTTAAACAATCATATTGTTAACGTATAATACTAAGATAATGAATTTATCATTCAAGCTTTTGATGTACACATAATGGTCATACTCACTTCTAGTGTAGTTATGGCTCATTATGAAGGAATCAAACTTCTTATACCACTACTTGTGTGACTACTTCAAGTTGTACAATCGTTTATTGATCTTGCAATCTAATATTATTTTTTGATAGATTAAAAACCCTTCTAGATATTCCATGTATATCTTCTCATCCAAATCTCCATGTATAAATGATGTTTTCACAGTTAATTTCTCAAACTCTAAATCAAGAAAAGAAACTAGTCTCAATATGATATGAACATATACAAGTTTAACAATTGGAGAAAATATTTCAATGGAATATATACCATCCACTTGTTAGTAACCTTTTGTGACCATTTTTGCTTTATACCTTTCAACCTTACCTTCAAATCCTTTCTTCAATTTATAGACCAATTTACATCCAACAACATTTCCATGTTTAGGAAGTTCTACCATGTCCCAAGCTTTTTTCTTCTCCAATGAATGTGTTTCTTCTTTCATTTCCACTTTCCATTTAGCATTATTGATATTGTATATTGCGTCATAGTAACAATAAGGTTCCTCATCATTAGTAACTAAATAAATAGAGAAAGTAAAATCGATATACCTTCTAAGAGGATTTCTCTCGCATGTAGATCTTCTTGGTGTTGGTTGTGGAATTTCCACATTTTCATGAATGTATTCAACATATACTACTTATTTATCATAATAATTCTCTTCTTGATTCCTTTCATCTATAGATGGTTCTTTTTTCAACTAAATTTGTTGATTTAATGGTACCTATTTCTATTACTAATATTGTTCCAAAGAATATTCTACACTATTTGACTTTATAGAGGAGGTTCAACAAATATCACATCTCTGCTAATGCTTACTTTATGGGCAGTAGGATTCCATAATCTATATCCCTTCACAACATCATCATAACCAACAAATATATATTTATTTGTTCTTAGGTCAAATTTAAAACATTGATTCCTAGGAGTAAGCGCATAAGCTTCACATTCAAAAGAAATTTAATTTGAATAATCACCTGGAAGACCCATCCAAACACTTCAAATATTTTACAATTTATTGTGAGTGATGGTGATCGATTTTCAAGACAAATGAAGTAACCATTTATTCTACACTATTGTTGCAAATTGGCAATGTTGAGCATGCTTCCTGCCTTTTGTAGAAAAGTCATGTTCATGCATTATGCTACACCATTTTTATAAGAAGTATATGCCATGGTTTTGTGTCTTACGATGCCATATTATTTTCAATAGTTTTCCAATTATAAAGAGGTGAGATTTCCTCTACTATCCATTCTTAAAAATTTGGTTGTTTTGATAGTTATCTTTTCTACTATTACTCTAAATTGTTTAAATGTATTAAAAACATAAACTTTTCTTTTCAAAACATAAACCCATACTTTTCTAGAGTAATAATCTATAAATGTTACAAAATATGATGATCCTCCAAAGAAGGCAAGAGGGAATGGCCCCTAAATGCAAGAATGAATAAAATCAATAATTCCTTTATTAATATAATGACATGTTTTAAATTTTTGTCTACACTAGTTTCCAAATATACAATTTTTGTAGAAATTCAAATTTAGATGTTTGAAATTTCGAAATCATTTGTGGTTCCTTAGTATCTATACTCCTCTCTCACACATATGACCCAATATTTGATTCCATAAATGAGCAGATTTAGCTGCATCCTCAGATTCCACTACTACTTTGTTGATTTGAGTACTTCCATCGAACTTCTAAACATTTCCTATCTTAGTAGCCTTGAACACCATTAAAGTTCCCCTGGAAATTTTAATTTCTCTACCTTGACCTCTAAAATTATGACCGCGATAATCCGAAGTTCCGAAATAAATTAAATTCTTCTTTAGTTCATACACATATTTAACATCTATTGATGTTCTTATAATGCCATCAAAGATTTCAATTTTGACACTTCCAACTCCAACAATATTACAAGAAAAGTTATTTTCCACAAGAGCAATTCCACCATCAACTTCTTCATATGAATAAAACAAAATTATTTGTCAACACATATGATGAGAAGCATTAAAATATAACAACCAATATTCATAGCATTGAGGAGCATTACTAATAGAAAAAACTTTGTCAATCATACCCAAGCATGATTCAACTAGTTTTCCCTCATTTTTGGATGCATTCTTGGATTCCTGTATTTTCCAACAATATTTCTTGAGATTCCAAATCCCATTACAATACCAACATGCAAGTTTACTATTTTTCCCTTTATACTTTCATCTAGATGTACCTCTAAAATTTTCTCCTCATTAGACTGGCCTCTAGCCACCATTGCTTTAGGTGTGGAAGTTTTAATACCTAATTTTCTCCTCATCTCCTCATACAATGTTGCTTTAAAAAAAGAATCAAATTCAATATTTTTAATTGTGCTAAAGGTAATGGAAGAAAATAAATGTACCCATGATTTAGAAAAACATAACAGTGCAACCTCCTTATATTCACCATAGATTTTAAAATTCATACTATTCGACTGGAAAATTAGAGTAGTATACATATTCAATCGATATGCAATTTTTAAACCTTCTTTAATTTTCAGACTATAAATATTCCTCTTCAATTAGATCCAATTTCTTAAGGACTTTGACATACAAAGGATTTTTAAGTTAGTCAACAAGCCTATTGTTGTTACTACTTCAATGATGTTAAACAAGACAGTATTAGCATGACATAACTGAATTGTACTAAGGGCTATGACATCTTGGTCCCCGCACTCTTCATTGATGATCGTTGCAGATTTCTTTCTAGTGGATGAAAGGTCCCAATTTGACCTTGATTCTCAATTTATTTATGACCCCATGAGGGTCATACTGCCACATGAAGCTGTTTCTAAGTTTCATCTATTGTAGTATCTTGTCAGCCTTAGGTATAACTTCTCTGTTATTGCATATGAAGGGGACCAATTGGTTCTTTATTTTAATTTGGGTCCTCTTCCTAGTTGATAGGAAGTTGACGTCATCAGAGTTGATGATTTGTATAAAATAATCAAGTGAAAATATCCTCATGGGGGGGTATTTGGGAAACTTATAAGGGGCTAATTGGCAGCCATAAACCCTGATTTCAGTGTGGTTCTGGTATAGGTACCAGTCTCCCACCCTGCTATTATTAGCTAACTATATCACCCTCTTAATTTCTTGGTTGATTCTAGGTTGAGTGTTACTCGTCATCATGTTTATAACTGGGTAGACAAATGAACATATGAAGTCTTTGTAGGTAAATGCCATGAATTATTTCTAGTTCAAGGGTGTCCAAAAGACCATTGATCTCTCTTTTCCCTTGGCATCCAACTTCTGGATGCTTACAGGGAACTTATCTACTTGGTAATACAAAAACATGTGAAATAACACTGAAGAGTACTTGAAAACTCTTTCAGTGGGCAGTCTTGTGAATTGTTCGTGCATCCTATCTGCAATGAACTTGGCATAATTGTACATGATAGCAGGAGGCTCTCTTAGGGTGAATATGGATAGGAAGTCTAGGATAACCTCATCCACATGATCATTTAAGGTATATCCTAGGATGCAAGAGAGCATGGTGATTATATATCTGTCTGTCTCTGAAAATGCTGGCAGCATAAGATGGAGTATCTGTCAGAGTATGGCGGTCTTTAATGATGAAGGTTTGGAAGATTTCCCTTATCTTAACCAACTCCAGTGTCATATATAAGTCCAATATGTCTCCAATAGATAATGGGGTCTCATTAGGGCTAGGTTGGACTTGCAACATTTCGTTAATGGACTTTGGGGTGATGGTGAATAAGAGCTACTGGTTAGGGGCAACAATATCCCTTTTGCTAGTGATATAGCAGGCATGACAAAAATGTATGATATCAGGGAATGGGTGAACTTCTGGGAATAGGTATTTGGGTAAATTGGATTCCCATAGATGGATGTCATCGGCATGGTTCACGAATCTATCTTTACTCTAGCAATGAAGCTTCAAAAGGTAGGCTAGGGTAGTAGTATCTTTTACCTAGAAATCCCTGTCTGCTAGTGCCAAATGGTTGATGTTCAGGTCAGGGGTTGACACAGGTCTCGCATCCAAAGAAGTCTGGAAAGCCATGACTGAGTTTATGGATTGGGATTAGGCCTGTATTGGCTATAGAAGTGAGATTTGGGAAACTCTAATACAATGAGAGGGTAGTTTCAGTTTGTAAAAGAGGGGTTTTTGGTATACAAGCAAGTTACTCTTAAATTAGTGAAATGTATTAATTAATTTTGAATTAATTAATCTTTAAACTTGACTGTATGTTTTCAAATTTAGAGGTTCATTTTGGTTTTCCCAAAGATACATGGAAATTGGTGGTATTAGCTGTAAATTGGTTTCAATGGTGACTGTAGATGGTATGGTGTCTTCCACTCTTCACTGGATGCTTGAATTGGGCGCTCGGAGATTGTTCAGGAGGTAAACGATGATCAATTTTGGTTGTGGAGGCTCAGGGTGGTGCAGGAAGGCTTGGGTAGGATGCACAATGCAAACGAGCAAAAAGAGTCAAAATGGGCTTCTCCGACCTTTTAACTAGCAATAATCACAATTTGGCATGGACATAAATGAACAGAGGATGGTTTTAGCTTTTGGCGAGGGGGCAACTTCAGGGGCCATCACATCACTTCTGGAGAGTGGGTAGTATTTCCTTGAGAGCATGTGATCTCACTGGAGGTTGCCATGTAGCAGAATAGGACCAAAGCAAAACCACAAATCTCGCGTGCTCACGGACTGGTCAAGGTTGGGAAGGGAATGAGTGTGATATGGATGCGTGCCGTCAGATTTGGGGGTGGAAGATCTAAAGGCTGTCGTGTATTCAATATGCATGGAGGGAAATGAGGTTGGGATTTGTGGGGCTTGGGGGCTTTATTACAATTAATTGTAATTAATCAATAAACAATGTGGGGATTAAATATAAGAGAGGGTTAATGGAGTGGGACCAAATTTTATTATGGTGAGGTTTTCTTAACTGCACCAATGGTGGTGGGTAAAAGGTTTTTTGGGAAAATATGAATTCGGGGAATTAATTAAATAATGCGGGAGGGATAAAACTTAGGATAAGGGGGTTTCATGGGTTTTTAAGGTAAAATAGGGAAATTAATAAGGGGGAAGGTGATTTTTTCAATCGGGAATGAGTTTCACACTAGGGAAAGGGGTTTTGGGTAGGGGGATGACCTTTGGAGGGTAATTTATGGAAATGTGTGAAACCAAGAGGTAAGGGTCAAAATGAAGGGAAAAAGAGTACTTTTATAAGAAATGATGGAATAATGGGGAAATTAGTAAGCAAGTATGTGGGGGGTGAAATGAAATGAGGGGAAGTTAATCAAGTAAGCTAGTGGACACCCTTTCACTCTCATAAATGCTCTTGCACATGAAACATAGGATTAAGAATGATAAATGTGCTTTTGAATGAGCAACCTAGTATATTTGCAACCTTTCTTCTACCTACCCCTTATTTACCCTAACATTTTTTCTTCACTTTATTGGGTGCATTTGAGGTAGCAGATCCTTTATTTCCTTTTCTTTTGACAAGAAAAATATCTAATTGTAACCTTATAACTTCTAATGGCTCAGATTAAGTTGATGAGCACATTTTTATTTCTCTACCTAACTACTGATCTGCCTAGGTTGAATAGTTTGGCTAGATCTTTATTCTCTATATATAAACATGAAATTTAAAGCGTGAATTAGTCAATATTAAGCTATTTGACTATCATGGGTTGTGGAATTTATGAAAAGCTACACACAACCATGATTTTGCACATAAAAGTAAAAGTTGTGGAACTTGAATTTGCACACTTTCATGATCTATTTTTGTTTAGGGTTCATATTTTTCACTTTTTTGATCTTTTCCTTTTCTTTTTGTCCTTTGATTATTCTTTTACGACATAGCCTCTTTAATTTTTTTAATTTTTAATATGGAAAACATTTTGCAAAAAGAAAAATTATGTACAATATTACAAGACTAACCATAGCTAATTCAAAATTATGAATCCTATTATTATAGGACCCTAACAGTGGCTCCACATGGGGATGGTATTTCCTGGTGAAATGGCAATAACTTTGAGATCAGTAGCCTCTGAAAATGTGACTAAAGTTACCTTGTAAACTGTTCTTTTGTGATTCTTCTTTATTCATACTTATGATGGTGAGCCTTTCAAAGCTAAGGGCCTTCTCTTCGAGCTTCAACCTCGAAAGATTACCATCCAATCCAATCTAAACTATGCACTATTATATACAATGAGTAAAGTAAAGTAAACTATTGTTAATCTGTGGAAAAGTAATGCTTCAACATTCTACCATTGACAGGTCCTCCTGGTAGATCTGGTCCATTTACCTCTCTTAAGAGAAAAGCATTATTACCTCTGTAACCATAAATGACATAAGGGCCTTGCCACAGAAAGTAAAATTTTCCATGTTTGCCCCTGTTTTCTCTTCTAGAATCCCATCTCAGTACTTTGTCACATATGTAAAAATCATCAGCTTTAGTATTTTTATCAAATATCTTTTTTATTTTATCCTGGATTACTTGTGATTTGACAAAGACTTCTTCTCTAGTCTACTGCGAGTGTATTGTATGATCTATTCTCCTCTAGATATCATTTGGTTCTACTTGCAACTCCTGGATGATCTTCGTCACTAGCACTCCCAAAGAGGATGGAAAAAAAACATCCATCCCATATAGTAACTGATAGGGAGATGTACCAATGGACTTTTTGGTAGTTAGTCTGTCTGTCCATAAGGCATTGACCAACTTTTTGTTCCATGCCTTTTTGTTGTCTCCTAGTAATTTCTTAATGATATTGACAAGGATTTCGTTAGAGGATTCTGCAAGTCCATTACCTTGAGGGTAATAGGCAATGGAGTTGCTAAGGGTGATGTGGTATTTGTTACAAAAGTCTAACATTTCCTTGGATTTAGAAGTAGCTGCATTATCAGTAATGAGCTTTTGGGGGCATCTAAATCCTGATAGAATATTATTTTCAATGAAGGAGATAATGACAGGTTTTGTAGCTTGTCTAGAAGTGATGGATTCTATCCATTTCGTAAAATAATTAGTGGCTGTCAAAATCCACTTATGCTACACTGAGGAGGCTATGTGTATTTCTCCAATGAAGTCTAACCCCCATTGTTGAAATGACATTTCTATGGAGATGGGTTTGAGAGGTAAAGGTTAAAGCTCTCTTTTACCCTCAAATATCTAGCACTTATGACAGGAGGTCACATGTTTCTTAACATGTGCAAAAGAGTGGGAAAGTAAAAACCAACCCTTAGAATTTTGTCAGCAATAGTCTTGCAATACAAGTGTTCTCCACAATCTCCTGCATGAAATTCATTCATAATTTTACCAGCTTTATCTTTCAGTAAACAATTTAAAAGAATATCACCATTATATTTCCAAAAAAACCATTATCTATGATACAATATATTATTGATTTCATTTTCAAAAATCTAGCATTAGTTCTAGATAAACCAGGAGGAGCTTGTAAATTTAGTAATACAAATATGATATCTGCCTACCAAGGTGAATCTATAAAAGGTTCACTGACCTTTGGAGTCTCCATCTCTTCCTAATCATCAAGGGCACCAATGAAATTTATATATAGGGCTGCACAGTTCAATTTAGCCATGATTTTGGCAAACCTTGGCCTTTGATAAGTTTAGTAGGCTTTATTTCTATATCATATTCCAAAATTGTGGCAATCCATTTGACTCTTTTCCCTGCAGTCCCATTTTGTGTCAAAATGTCCTTTACTACTGAGTTTGGAAGATAAGAAACAATGTGTGAAGACAAGATGTATACTCTAAAATATTTAATATATTTCACTAAAGCTAATGCTTGTTTTTCCATTATGTTGTATTTTAGGGTTGCATTTCTTAAATATTTACTAAAAAATGCAATGGGCTATTCATATCCTTGATCATTCTTTCGCAACAAGACTACTACAATATTATGTTCTGAAGCAAAAGAAAAAATTATAAAATCTTTTTGAAAATCAGGACTTATAAGGACTGGGGTTTTGGTAAGGGCTTGTTTGATAGCCTCAAAAGATTGTTTAGCTTCCATAGTCCATTTAAGTGTTGAATCTTTTCTTAACAGGATATTTAGTTCTCTAATAATTCTACTAAATTTGAAATGAATCTCCTAAGAAAATTATTTTTTCCTAAAAATGGCTGTAATTCTTTGATGTTTCTAGGATGGGTGATGGTAAAAATTGCCTCTATTCCAGTAGTATCTATTCTAATTCAATATTTGGATATTATATGTCCCAACAATTTACCTTCTTCTAGACCAAAGAGTGTCTTTTTGGGATTTAAGGAAATACCAAATTTCCTGCATTTAATGAAAACTCTTCTTACGTGATCTAGATGTTAATTATCCGATTTAGAAAACACTGTGATGTCATCTTGGTAAACCACTAGGAAGTCATGGGTCTCCTTGGAAAAAGCTATAGCCATAGCTCTTTGAAATGTTTCTCTTCCATTCATTAATCCAAAAGGCATCTTCAAATACATGAAGGTACCCTAAGGCATATTAAACGTAGTTTTGGCTTGGTCCTCTAGTTGAACTAAGATCTGGTTATATCTAGAAAATCCATCAAATGATGAAATTATGGATGAGCCAACTACCCTCTAAAGGATATGATCCATTTTTGGTAAAGGATAGTTGTCTTTTAATGAGACCTTGTTTAAATTTATAAAATCAACACAAAGTCTAATTTCTCTAGTTTTCTTCCTAGTAGTGACTAAGTTTGAAACCCAAAATGAATATCTAATGGGAGCTATAATTTGGGCATCATACATTCTCTTTACCTCCTTCTCAATAGATGGCATAAGAACTGGATTAATTCTCCTAAGTTTACGTTTAAAATTTTTATGATCCTCTTTGATAGGTATATTGTGTTGAATTATGTTGGTGCCATAAGACTTTAGGTTTTCATAACTCTATGCAAATATATCTTGAAACTCTTTAAATAGATTTATGTATTTAACCTTTTCATCTGGAGGTAAGGCTTTTGATAATTTAATGAGTTTAGGTTTTTCTTCAGTTCCTATGTTACATTCTTCTATATCTACTCTCAAAGGCTCCATTTTCAGTTTCCTAGCCACATCATTGGAATCAAACAAATCTTCTAAGGCGACTAATCCGTTAGGCAAAAAAATATTTTTAAGATTAAGAATTTCAACATCATCATTCATTATTTCTTCTATTTCTACATTTTCTAAGTTATCTACATCTAATTTAGTGAAATTAGTGGGTTTACCTATATCTAAAATATTTACATCTATCCCACTATCTATGTCATTATCTATTGTATAGTCTGTATCTATATTATAATTTTGAAACTCACCTTTAGCATTCATGAAGTCATAAATTTGGGAATCTTGTGAGAAAATATACCAATACTTCAAATTTTCTGCTATGGCAACCTATTTTTCACCTTTGCAATGTACTGATGGTTGGGCTGAAAGGGAAATTTGTAGGTACTAGCAAAAATAGCTAAACTGTGGGCCTGCATATTTTGTTTTCTAGGAGTGGTAGCAAAGTTTGTTTCTAGAAGGTATTTGATCAAATCTAGGACAAACTCTCTATATTGACTTAGTCTGGGATTATTTACATAGTATTCACCATTAATTTGTTTAATAATCAATTCTGAGTCTCCCAGTATAGAAACTCTCCTGGCTGCAAGTTTTCTAACCATTTGTAATCCTAATATCAGAGCTTCATACTCTACCATCTTATTTGTGCATTTAAAATTTAACCTAAATGCATGACCTTCAGCATGATTATTCTCTATATTGTGAATCCACACTCCTGCTCCTACTCCTAGTCTATTCACATATCCATCAAAATCCAAATGCCATAGTGATTCATGAAAAAAAATTCACTGTCCGCTGTTTTGTACTTCTGTTCTACAGCTGTGATTTCCTTTTTGTCATGGTCTAAATTGTACAATATGAAAGAGTCCATATTAGAATGCATGGAGTATATAGGGAAGTTTTGTGGTTTTTCTGCACTACTCACCATGTATTTCATCAAGGTCTCTCTATATATTTTTCTTTGTTGAAATGAAACAAACAATGGTGGCATATGACATATCTAATTGTAAGGATCCCTGCAATTTTTCTCCACATGAGAGAGATAACAACATTTCATATTTGGGTGGGATGTCTGTAGCTACTATGTCCATCACAATACTCTTTGCTAGGCATTGGACTAGAGTTACACATAAATATTTAATCAAGCCAAGGCATTTAACTTGACTAGAGTCAAAGGAAAACAAGTCCTTATATGGTCTAGTGATATCTAAGTTTAGTCTCTCCATGATTGCTTTTGGCATCAAGTTATGGGATGCCCCTAAGTCTAGCATAGCATTATGTAATACTTTGTCATGAATGTTCAGGCTAATGTAGAAAGGAGGGATTCCTCCTTGCTAATGAGTACCATTTACCTCAAGGCAAAACAATAACTGAGGTTGATCATCATTCAAATTGATTGCATATTCTCCTTCACCTATATTTAAAATTTCTGTGATCTGTGACCTATAGGATTCATGTTCCACTAGCTCAGTTAAAGGGATTGATATTTTCAATTTTGCTATTTCAGTCTTGAGGTTGAAAGGCAATTTAGCTTTGCTTGTTTGGATGAGATCTTCCTTGGCAAATGCAGTCTATGTGTTCTTATCTTATTTTTCAGTACTTGGCATTTCAGTCTGTGTTTCAGTAGTTTTGTCTTGAGTGAGTGTCTCAGTTTGAGTTTCGGATGAAGTTATATCTGTAAAATTTTAGGGACAAGAGGTTCTATTGTCTTTTTAGTTTGGGTTTGGATTGATCTTTTAGTGGGAGCTTCATTGTTATTTTTACTTATTAAGCTATATTGTTTGTGAACCTCATATATGGCAGATTCATAGCCCTGTTTAAAGTTTAAGGATTCCCCATATTCTAATTGCATTTGTTGCAGCATATACAATTCCTGTTCTTCTTGAGTAAGAAAAACAAAATATTCATTTTTGAATATCAATAAGTTTATCTAGGTGTCATCCTCTCTTTCATAGCTCTAAATCCTCAATATAGTTTTCCTAGAAGGGTGGCCTAATTTTCTGATCTGGTATAGCATTCTTCCTAGTGTTAGGGTTCTTCCTGATGTGGGGGTTTCTTATTGGGGGTGGCTATTGATTCTCCCATTGAGATTTTGTTTCCATGTTTTCTAACCTATCAATTATTCTCTCTACACTCTTTGCTAAACTATCTATTTTACCATCAGAAGTGGAAGTTTCCTCTTTAATGACCACTCTCTTTTCATTTCTCATTCTAACTTTCTTCACTAATAGGTTGGCCTCTACATTGACATCATTACTTTTCATTTGTTACAATGTTTTAGGGTTTATTTCCCTCAACTGGTATGACATGTTAGTGTCAAAACCATCAGGGAATTTGATTAATGTTAGGTCTACTGGAGGCTTAAGATTAGCAGGGATTGCATTCTAGATGCTATTGAACCTAGTACAATAATCCTGAACTAACTCATTAGGAGCTCTTCTAATGTTATCATATTCAGGGAGTATTTGTATGGGGTTTTTCTTTCTCTCCCATCCACCAATGAATAATCTATGAAAAGCAGCTAAGTCTGCAATTTGATTGGTAGGTAATGCTTTAAACCACTTCTTAACATCCCCAGTTAATGTTTGGGAAAACAACCTCATTCGGACATCATATTCATCTATCTTATGCAACTCAAAATAGTCAGTCATTTTGTTCACATGATGTTGGGAAGTATACTAATCAGTAGCATCAAACAAAATGATTTTTCTTTGATAATATTGCAGCATGGCATGGAGTTGTGCTGGTAAAACCAAAGGTGCATATCGGTCTGCCATGGCTTGGATTCTGGCTTGACTAGGGTGTAAAGTGTTGGTACTTGAGGAAGGGCTTGAAATATATGGAGATGAACTAGATGAGGATGAGGAGTTTGGTTGGATAGGAAGCTAATGAATGAGTGGTTTAGGGGAATGGACTGTGGTGGATACAATTAGTGAGGTGGTAGTAAATGTAGGTGTATTTACAGTATTTGAAGATTGTGCAGAAATTTCAGAGGCAACAATAGTGAGGGCAGCTAGTTCAACTGATTGTTGAAGGTAAGCATCATCTATATGGCTTATTAATGTGGAGGTTAAAGCTTCTAACTTGTCAGAAGTATCCAACAGCAAATTATCTAAATTTGGATGTATAGGCACCTTTCTCAACTCAATGAATTGAATAAAATTAGGGTCTAACACAGTTTCATGAATTACATTCTTTGATTTAGTTCTAAACAATGAGAGATCAAATGACAAATCAAATGGAATTTCCTCTAAAGTTGATAATTCTTCAGGGAGTGAATTTGCTTTAACTAACTGGCTACTACTTGCTTGACTTTCTACCTTTTCTGGTTTTCTTAAAAGCATGTTGGGTCATCAACTATATTAGCAGGGCTTCGATCTGGATTTTCCCTAGTATAGTGAGTCTTTTTGGGAGCCATAATTTTTATTTCTTAATTGTTTTTATGAAACCTTTTAAGAACAACTCATAAAAATGACTTTAAGGGGCTCAGTATAAAATTTAAGGTTTCCTTACGATTTTATTGCATTGAGGATCAAAGTCCCTAGTATGGTCACCAATTGTGTCATCACTCTAAAATTTCTTCTAAGTTGTCAGAAAAAGAAATGATAGAGGTAACCACAAACCAACTTTGGAGATTAGGATCTAGCCTTCCTAATCTCAGAGAGGGCTATCTCTTTTTTATTTAAATTTTTTTAGTTATTTCATTTTAGGCTAGTTATGATTGTGCTTGGGTTTTTTATTTAGATTTGGTGGTGGGATCACTTAGATGAAAAAGGGTTGTGTTTTACGATTGGGCTATGGGGTCAAATATAAGACAAACAGGACTGGATCAAGTTCTAAAAAACAGTGTCTACAAGGCAAGATAACAGAGTTGCTTCAAATCTCAAGTCTGGATGTTGAAGTGGTTTTCAATTGGATCCAAAGAGAAATTAAGGGTTCCTTAGGCCGGATTTATGAAGAAAGTGAAAGAGGTCAACTACGATGGGAGAGAAATTAAGGATTCTAAGATCTGGATATTAGAAGAAAACATGTAAATTCTTAACTGTGGAAAGCAAAGTGTACTTAAACAAATTTTGAGATAAATTTCTAATTAATTCATTCAACTTTAGATAGCATTTAAGTTTGTAAAAAACATAAGAGAATAAAAAATTGACAAAGAGAATACTTCACTCTAATAGCTCTACACGTGAATCATGTAATGCAATCTCTTTATTACTTGCTCCAGTCCACTGACTTGAAAATTGGTACAATAACCCTCAGGTTTATGATCAAAATAACTTTACAAATGTATAGAAATCCACCCCCAATACTTCGAATTATGAGGTATCTATACAAAAATATTTTACAAAATATCTCAAACTATCTTGGGAACTAATCTAGGAGAAAGGAAAATCTTCATGCAAGAAGATAGAGTCAGCTATTGAATTGATGCTCACTGTCTTTATTTATTAGGTTGTGCCGACTTTAATCTTCTTTCTTGTTTTATTTTCACAATGGATGCTCTATTCACTCTGACCTTTCAACTGATACACTTTCACTTGATACACTTTGACCTGGCAGACCTATCAATATCCTGTTACTATGCCATTTTACCTTTTACTGTACATTTTATATTTTTACTGTGTATTTCTATAGTAAATAATTTAATTTTTCCCATATCTCAACATCTGGTAATTGGATATTGAGCATCTTCCTGTAGATCTCATCTTCCTCTGCATATTTGGCAAAAGTAGGCTTATTAACAAAAAGGTGTTTTACCTCATGCTGGAGGTAAAACAAATTCTCAAAAGTTTGATATAATAATTTGCTAGTAGGTACACCCTTCATGGATGAAGTATTCAACTAACCTCTGGCTACTTCTCAGATTTTTTTGTTATAGTCCTCTTGTGTCATCAACTTATCATTTATTACCAATGGATTTGGTAAACCTTTTTGCCTCAAAATTTCAAATTTGACCATAAATATGTCAATGGTCAGCTGCATGGTTTGGCACTTATCCTCTAGGTTCAACATCAAATTCCTCTTGGTGAGGACCCTTTTAACTTCCAAAATTGTACCTGTTCTATCCAGTATCTATAATTCCTATAGCTCATACTTTTTCTTGGAGTTGAGGAAGTGAATGATCCTTGCAACTTCCTCTTACATGTCTCCAAGTTCTGCTTTGACTCTTTGTATGGCTTCTATAGCCTGCTTTATTAAATCATTGTGTTCAAAAATAACCTGTATGGATGGCCAAATATCATTGACATAGTTAATGATATTGGCCCACAGTTGCTCCTTAGCCTGACTTAGAGGTTCTTTCAATGTTAGTTCCTTCTCCAGGCTTTTGATTTGTTCATTCATCCTTGTAGACTTTTGTTGTTCTTCTTTGTGCATGATTTGGGCAAGTTTGTAATCTATTTCAAGGCTGGTCACTTTTTCCTTAAGCTTGTTCATTGCAGTGGTCTGAATGGACATTCCTTCCATTGTTTTGACCAACCTGTTTGCTTCATCACCTGTAGACCCTGTTGTTGATGAAGTTGGTGTAGATTCTCACAGTGCTATGGCCATTGGAGTTGTGGGAGCTAAGGATGTTGACAAAGTAGAAGGTACGATAGTGATAAGTGTTGGGATGATAGTTGTAGGGGCATCATCAAGACTAGCTTGTTTTTGTTGAATCAAGCTATCCAATTCTTTCCCCATCTCCTCTAACTGATCATTCAATTGAAGTACTAGGTCCATCACCTCTTCATGATTGGTTTGGCTCTCCAGGACCTCCTTGGTTTGTGAGTGTTGTAAATGAGTTAGCTTGAGTTGTTTCTTAAGAGCTGCTATATCCTCATTCTTCTTTTTTATCAATTTTTCAGCTACCTTAATGTCAGTAGGATCATGGCCTAGCTCAATGACCAAGTCCTCTAATGACTTGATCCCACTATCTTTGGCATGGGAGGAGGCCTTCTCAAATTTATACTAGACTGTTACATTATCCAGTGAATCTTGCAGCCTGTGTATAGCCATGGCCTTTCCTGTAAGGGTGGAGTAAATCATTTCTCCAGCCTATTTATGAAACTCTATTTGGTTAATGGGATGAACATCCCTGGCCAACACCTCAAAATCAGTCTTCTTG
The DNA here is from genome assembly GCA_000404065.3 of Pinus taeda. Taxonomy (NCBI): domain Eukaryota; kingdom Viridiplantae; phylum Streptophyta; class Pinopsida; order Pinales; family Pinaceae; genus Pinus; species Pinus taeda. The sequence goes on along the minus strand of APFE030344452.1, from coordinate 88,543 downwards.
TAATCATCTAAAATCTTTGGTTGGTGAATAGTGGGCTACATAAATGAGACCTGCATCCTTCCTACTTTGGTGTCAAAGGCTGACATCAACCTACTTTGGTTGGCTAGTGTATGCTTGAAATATTGGGTGCATGTCTCTGCCTTCAACTTCTCATTTGTCATTTTTATTTCCTTGTACCTGTCTTTGATATCCTTTTCTCTGTCAACTGGCTTGGTAAAGGTAGAAACCTCAACACTCATCTGTCTCTCTATCATTTGAGTGTTCGAGGTTGATGGTTTTTGTGTTTCACCTGAAGCAGCTATGTCTTTGCTGCTCTGACCCATTGTTTCAGTGTCAGTTATTTCCACTAGTTCATTGTTCTCCTCCTGTTCAGACACAGGATTCAACTTGCGCCTTTTCCTCAACTTAAAAAGATCATCTGTAGTATCCATCTCAAAACTGTAACCTCATTCCATGTTCCTCTTTGGATTCTTCTTTTCATTGGTTGGGGTCTGTAACATAGGAGGATTACTCATTGGTTCCCCTAGTTCTGGAACCTACAGGAAAGAGCTCTGGTCAATTTGCTTTTCTAGATCAATGAGTGTGTTTTCAACACCCACAACTATGTTGTCCATACTAATTAATGTGTTTTCCGACCACTCAGATTGGTTGGCAAACTGTTCAATGTTAGGTCTTGGGTGGTGGATGAAAGGTCCTAGTTTGACCTTGATTCTCAATTTTTTTATGACCCCATTAGGGTCATACTACCACATGAAGTTGTTTCTGAGTTTCATGTGTTGTAGTGTCTTGTTAGCCTCACATCCAGATTCTCTTTTATTGCATCTAAAGGGGCCCAATTGGTTCTTTATTTTAAATTGGGTCTTCTTCCTAGCTACTAGGAAGTTTACCTCATCAGAGTTGATGATTTCTCTAAAATACTCAAGTGCAAATATCCTCATAGGGAGGTATTTGTTGAACTTATAAGGGGCTAATTGGCAACCATAAACCCTGATTTCAGTGTGGTCCTGGTACAGGTACTAGTCTCCCACCTTATTGTTCTTAGCCAACTATAGCACCCTCTTGATTTCTTGGTTGATTCTAGGTTTAGTGTTACTTGTCAACATGTTCATGACTGGGTAGACAAATGAATCTATGAAGTCTTTGTAGGTAAATTTTGTGGATTATTTCTGGATCAAGGGTGTTTAGAAGACCAGTGATCTCTCTTTTCCCTTGGTATCCAACTTCTGGATTCTTATAGGGAACTTATCTACTTGGTAATACAAAAACATGTGAAATAACACTGAAGAGTACTTGAAAACTCTTTTAGTGAGAAATCTTGTGAATTGTTCACACATTCTGTCTGCAATGAACTGAGCATAATTATACATGATAGCAGGATGATTTCCTGGGGCGAAGATGGACAGGAAGGCTAGGATAACGTCATCCACATGATCATCTGAGGTATATCCTAGGATGCAAGAGAGCATGGTGATTATATGTTTGTATGTATTTGAAAGATTGTGGCAGCATAAGGTGGAGTATCTATGGGAGTATGGAGCTCTTCAATGATTAAGGTTTGGAAGATTTTCCTGATCTTAACCAAGCCCAGTGTGATATATAATTCCAATGGGTCTCCAATATATAATGGGGTCTCATTAGGGCTAAGTTGGACTTGGAGCATCTTGTTGATAGACTCTGGGGTTATGGTGAATAAGAGTTGCTGGTTAGGGGCAAAAATAGCCCTTTTGCTAGGGATATAGCAGGCATGAAAAAATGTATGATATCAGGGAATGGGTGAACTTCTGGGAATAGGTATTTGGGTAAATTGGATTCGTGCAGATGGATGTCATCTGCATGGTTCAAAAATCTATCCTTACTCTAGTAGTGGAGCTTTAGAAGGTAGGTTTGAGTAGCATTATCTTTTATCTGGAAATCGGTGTCTGCTAGTGCCAAATGGTCAATGTCCAGGTGAGGAGTTGACACAAGTATCACATCTAGAGAGGTCTAGGAAGCCATGAGTGAGTTTATGGATTGTGATTATGCTTGTATTGGTTGTAGAAGTGAGGTTTGGGAAACTCTGGTACAATGAGAGGGTAATTGAAATTTGTAAAAGAGGGGTTTTGGGTATATAGGAAAATTACTCTTCAATTAGGGAAATGTATTACTTAATTTCAATTAATTAATCTTTAAACTTGACTGTATTTTTCAAATTTGGAGGGTCGTTATGGTTTTCGCAAAAATACTTGGAAATTGGTGGTATTAGCTACAAACTAGTTTCAATGGTGACTGTAGATGGTATAGTGGCTTCCATTATGCACCAGATGCTTCAATTGGGCACTTGGAGCTTGTTCAGAAGGTAAATGGTAGTAAATTTTGTCTGCAAAGGCTTAGGATGGTGTAGGAAGGCTTGGGCAGTATTCACAGTGAAAATGAGCGAAAAGAGTCGAAATGGGCTTCTCTGGCGTTTTAACCGGTAATGGTCACAATTTGGCACGAAATTCATAAATGAACTGTAGATGGTTTTAGCTTTTTGAGGGGAGGTGGTTTCAGGGGCCATTGCACCACTTTTGGAGAGTGGGTAGTATTTCATTAAGAGTGTGCGATCTCACCTGACACTGCCACGTAGTAGAATAGGGCCCAGGAAAAAGCGCGAATCTCGCATGCTCTCGGGTTGGTAAAGGTTAGGGACGGAATGAGCGTGATATGGATGTGTGTCGTCAGATCTAGTCGTGGAAGATCTAATGGCGGTCACGTAGTCAAGATGCACGGAGTGACAACGGGTCAGGATTTGCAGGGCCTAGGGGGTTAATTACAATTAATTGTAATTAATTAATGAACAAAGTGGGGATTAAATATAAGCGAGGGTTAATGGAGTGGGACCAAGGTTTATTTTGGTGGGGTTTTCTTAACTGCACCAAAGGTGGTGTGTTAAAAGATTTTCTTGGGAAAATATGAAATCGGGGAATTAATTAAATAATGCGGGGGGATAAAACTTAGGGTAAGGGGGTTTCATGGGTTTTTTTAGGTAAAATAGGGAAATTAATAAGGGGGAAGGTGAAGTTTTCAATGGGGAATGGGTTTCACACTAGGGAAAAGAGGCTTTTCATAGGGGGGTGACTTTTGGAGGGTGATTTACTAGGGAAATGTGTGAAACCAAGGGGTAAGGGTCAAAATGAAGGGTACCTTTTATAAGAAATGATTGGGTAACGGGGAAATCAGTAAGCAAGTATGTAGGGGGTGAAATGAAATGAGGGGAAGTTAATCAAGTAAGCTAGTGAACATCCTTTCACTCTCATAAATGCTCCTACACATGAAACATACGATTAAGCATGATAAATGTGCTTTTGACTAAGCAACCTTGTATATTTGCAACCTTTCTTCTACCTACCCTTTATTTACCCTAACATTTTTTCTTCACTTTATTGGGTGCATTTGAGCTAGTAGACCATTTATTTCCTTTTCTTTTGAGAAGTAAACTATCTAATTCTAACCTTATAACTTCCAATGGCTCAGATTAAGATGATGGGCACATTTTCATTTCTCTACCTAACTACTGATCTGCCAAGCTTAAACATTTTGGCTAGATCTTTACTCTATCAATAAACATGAAATTTAAAGCATGAATTAGTCAAGATTAAGCTATTTGACTATCATGGGTTGTGGAATTTATGACAAGTTGCACACAACCATTTTTTTGCACATAAAAGTAAAAGCAGTGGCACTTGAATTTGCACACTTACATGATCTATTTTTGTTTGGGGTTCATATTTTTCACCTTTTTAATCTTTTATTTTTCTTTTTGTCCTTTGATTATTCTTTTAGGACATACCCTTGTTAAAGTTTTTTATTTTTAATATGGAAAACATTTTGCAGAAAGAAAAAGTATGTACAATATTACAAGACTAGCCATAGCCAATTCAAAATTATGAATCCTATTATTATAGGACCCTAACACTTCATGAAGTTTTGTATCTAGAATTAGACAACACAAGTTGTGAAAACAAAAATCAAATTCTTTTTGGATATTTGAACATTCTTATTGAATTGGGAAATTTTAAAAAGGTAAAGGTTGGTTTCCTTCTTGTTGGGCATACTCATGACCTTGTTGATCAGATGTTCAATCATTTTTTAGGAACATTGAGGAGGAAAGATGTTGGGGATCTCCTATCACTAATGAAATGTATTAAGAAATCATACATTCGAGAGCTTGTTTTTCATGTGTTTGAAGAAAATATTGACAAGCGAAGGTTTACTCCAGGATCACATGCTGAGGAGAAATGAATTGAACAATTTAATGACATTAGCTTCCAGCATCAATTTCGTATAAAAAAAATGATGGGAAAACACTTATATGGGGCAAGAAGTATTCAACCCTTGTAGAATGGGGATCATCATCAGGTTTAGCATTTTTGAAGTTCATTCCAGAGCATCCAATATTTACATCAAAGATATTTTATTACAATCAGTTACTGAACTCCATAATGCACGAACACATAAGAGAGATAAAAATTATTTTGAATGCTTGGAAGAAATTAAAATATGTATTAGAGATACGTATGAGTACTTTGATGTTGTTGATTTGGTTTGGTGGGAGTATTTTTTCAATAATCAAAGTGATATCATTTCAATATCAATAAATATAAATGCACTTTTGAAGACGCCATTTATTTCACCACAAAATATGCCAAATGAACATGAGGAAAGACACATTGTTGAATAGCAATAATATCAAGGTATTATTAATTCTCCACATGTAGAGAAAAGAGAAATCTATATTGGTTCTAGAAGATCACATGCACAATGTGAAGCCATGGAAGACCTTTATAGGGGTTTTGTGCAGGATGTTAAGGAGGGTTGCATGATAGTAGTGTTAACAGTTGGAGATCTACCTGGCTATCCATTCTGGGTTGTAAAATTTATAAAGGTCATTAAAGAAAATGAAGATATTAGAGTTGTTGAAGTACAATGGTATCCCACTAATACCCACCCATTCAATGGTGTGTACTAGCTAGATATATAAGTTGATAAACAATTTATCAGAAAGAGAAAAAGAAAGATTACAAATACAAATCATCGCCACATAGACTTCTTCAAAGACTTTTGAAACTTAAAATGGCGGGCATGCATGTTGACTCAGATGGGGCACTAGTTGATAAAAGCGAAGAATATGGATCATCTTGATCTACATCTAATCATTCATCTGAAGATGTATATTTTGATGGTTGTTTTGTAGTGTTCTTCTTGAAGGTGTGCAAAAAGAAACCACATTAGACTGTGGATGACAAGCATCCTAAATAGTAAATATCATTTATAAATAGTGTAGATCTGTAAGAAACGACAGAAACAAAACCTACCAAAGCCCTTATATATGCAACATAAATAGTTAAACCGCAAAATTGAATAAGAAAATAGGCGCATGTAACTCTAATAATCCAATGGAAACCATATATATAAAGAATATATTTTATTAGATGACACATGTGAAGGGAACAAACAATGTTACCAATCCCCCTCTATGGGATGGGTTCTTGGCTATCCTCAATGTCTTCAGCTTTTGTAGCACCTCTCTCCTCTAGAATGTGTATAAACCAACAAACAAAATGTTTGACCTCCATGAAAGCTCAAATGGAAAATAAAATGGTGTGCAACAATGATAATAATCACAGTTTCAACAGTGAGGGAAACAATGAAAATGACCAAAAGTGAAGAATGGATGTAAAACCCTCCAATTTATAACAAAATATTAGGTTATTCTCGAATAATGGAAAATAATAAAATATTATTCACAAAATTATATAATTAACCATTTGGAATAGTTTATTCTATTTGGTTGGAGGGAAAAAGTATTTAAATTGGTTAAATACTTTTATTTAGAAATAATGAATAAATAAATAAATAATTTATTATCTCAAGGAATGTGGTTGAGGAATAATAAACAAATAATGATTTGTTTAAGTATTCCTAGAGGATTTAGTCAAATATGACAACTAATGATAACTAAATAATGATTAATTAATTATTCCTAGGGAAAAATAAGAAAAATAATGGTTTATCTAATTATTTCTCATGACTCGGTCAAATATGATAAGGAATATTTGTTAAACAATGGTTTAATTAATTATTCCTAGAAGATAATTAAGTAAATAATGATTTATTTAATTATTCTTCATTGGTTTAACCAAAAATAACTTAACAAATGTGGTTTATTAAGTAATTTCTTATAGTGAAAGCAATTTTA
>APFE030344452.1:50489-82006 GCA_000404065.3 Pinus taeda | reverse complement strand
ATGTATAACCAAAGTACGTTGTAAGGAGATAACCACTAGACACCGAAGGGGAGTTAGAGAGAGAGAGACCAATGGAGCTTAATCAAAAGAGGATAGTGACTAAGGGGGTGAGACCAAATAAATTATGTAACTCTCATTATATGATGTGGTACCTGATATCAAATGAGGTAGGGGAGGCATACCCATACTCGCTGAGATAACTAAGCAGAAATAATAATGGTGCACCCAGCAAAATGAAATTGAGCACTAAAGTACATGCTAAATGGTACATGACATGTTGCCATAAATGAGCCAGAAAATAATATGATGTATCCCATATATATAATGCTCCTTCAAAAACATGAGCTAGGACTAAATACAATAACATCAGAGTACATGAGCCATAATGGATCTTCCCTCAAAAAATGGGTGGCAGGGAGGGTATAACAACGAAAAAATCCCTACTGAACAACAAGGGCTCTACAAAACTAAATGGATCATCTGAAGGAGACATGCATGCTATGAGTGCTGCAAGAAGAAGGAACCAAACCCATGAAATCTTCAGAACTGCATCTGAGGCTATAACATAATATGAAGTCATATGGTCATGTATGGGGCTACCTAAAGTGCCACCACCTCATTAGGTTTGAAACATCTCACACGCACTTGGGAATCACTGGTATAATCTGTTGCATCACTCAACCATCAAGTGTATGAATCATGAGCATGAAACAATCAAATCAAAGGGAAATGATGATTCCCTTTGGTTTATTCGAGGCACCAAACAAGAATGGAAGTTGGAACAAAGATACACAACCCTCTAGGTCATTCATCTAGAATAGATGTTTTGATGTCGATAGATAAGGGTTTGCCATAGGTGAGGCAATGAGGATCCTCAGCTAAGGCACGAGGGGAAATAGTAATGTGACTGATGGACTAACACCAAGGAAAATGCGGAAAATGGGACTAAGGGAAAAATAGATGACTTCTCTTGTCAGAGCATAAAGTGCATGGTTGACATGGCAGCGACTGACTTGACTATGGAGGGAATGGTGGACATTATGATTGAAGTAAAAAATGGGCAACATAGGATGAATGGTATCTAAACATGGATGGAATACTGTGACATGATACAATGGGATTTGAAAAAGACTCCATGGATGCAAAGGTGACTCATCGTGGATGTTGTGAACAAGGGTGACTTGATGATGCTGCCACATAGAATAGGCTCGATGGGGACCATGAAAACATGAGAAAATAATGGTTGCTCATGAGGAAAATTGACACTAAAACAATGAGCACCAAGGGAAGATGGTCCCCAAAGTACAAGTGTCACATATGAAGAAATTTTATTTTCAAAGGCGATGAAGTGACCCTTCTTGGAAAAATGGCTTCTGGGTGAAGTGTCAAATCATAAAAAATGAAGAGAGACCCATTATAGTGCTTGGTGAGAGATTTTCAAAGATTTTTATGGTTCATAAAGTTGAGCTACAGTTTGGTCACAATGGGCGAGAGAGAAACTGTGGGCTTTCCTAGAAAAGTGATTTTTCCCTCCAATTTAATTCATTTTCTAATTGAGCTTCCGTGAATTTTCAGAGGATGAAAAGGCCATAAATCTTGTGTAGATAGTAGAGGAAAAACTGACCATCAGAATGAGGATCTGCGAATTTCAGGAAAGTGGCCTTACTTGTCTAATGATGGCCCTAATGCTTCCTGGAACGGTGGTTCCTCATGAAGAATTAGGGGAAGATGAAGATGAGAATGAACTACTAGAGGAGGTCTAGAATCATCGTCACCCACTAAGTCAAACATGTGGACTATGTGGTAAAGGTTCTATGACAGCGAGTACAATATTCAAAGATATAGTATAAAACATCAGACATCTGCTTATGGAATGGATATAGACTTTTCACTTACACTCAATATCAATTTGTTGGTGGTGATATGTGATGTGAATATGGCTCGCCCGAGAGGCTGGTAGGATAAACTATCCAAGGAATGGTAGGATAATTGACCATACCTAGATTCGGTGGGATCTAGGTCAAGACTTATGTTAATCAATTAGGAAGATGGCCACGGGAAAGCCATCATGCCCCCAAGCATGGGATAATGCCCATAAGCATATGTGATGGAGGGGACTGATATGGTATGCAAAGGTGAGAATGATGCCCCCTAACAAGAGGAGTTTGTGAAGAGCCATTGTGTTTTGAATGCTTGAGAAAGGGATTCAAGCATCTTGGCCCAACTTGGAATGAGATCCTACAGTGTACCAGATGTATTTAGAGTGGCAGACTCCAAAAACATTTACCTTTATTTGTCGAGACATAATGTGGTTATGCCTCCTTTATATGATGATTGTGGTTCACCTTTTTTATGGTTGTCTTTTGTGGTATACATGTGATAAATTCCAATCTAGAATGTTATTTGCAATGGTATCTACATAGTTATTTTGGGCTCGAGAAACATGACTGAAAGTAATGGTTTCAATTTCACATACCAACAACTTAAATCATAGATATTTTCTAAATAGGACTTGGTTATGCACATGATACACACCATTCAATTTCATGACAAACCTATCACTCCATCATATAAGGCCTAGTTATTGGTGGTAGATCAAATGCACATGCTATTAGAATGGACTAGCGTATGCAACGGGGTGAAGATGGCCCATGCTGCTGAGGCTAGATTCATGGAGAAGCGACTTGCACCATCGGCATACCCGATATATAGTGTGGCTGATGGATCCATATGAAAGGTGAAAAATAAAACAAGTGAGATGATGCAACCTACCTAAATGCATAACAGAAATAAATACATGCAAATCAATGGGATATGCTATGGGTAAAATATCTTAGAGTAGAGTGTAATGCAAGGACTAGGAAAAAGTTGGCCTTCAAAATCCTCTAGAATATATGCCCCCTTACCCAATTCCTTACGAATGATGTAAGCTCCTAGCCATAATGATGAGTGATACAATCAACACTGTGACGATAAAGGTCATTTTTGATGAGAAGATAGCGAGAGGCTTGGTATCAAATACATCATCGATGATCATGAGTAAGATGGGGGGAAAACTTTTGGGTTCACAAAAATGTGATGAAGTACGCATGATGGTGCATATCATGCCAAGGTTAATCATGGGTAGATATAGATTCCATGGTGTCCTCATTAAAATGGAAGATGGGTGGATGGGAGGAAGATTGAATACATGATGCAATGGTGGTACCTGGTGTATCATCCTAAGAATGAAGGTTCACATATACATCATCTGAAATGATAGATGATGAGCTAGCAGATGGAAAACATACCGATGTTGAGACCTGGGTTTTCGATGATGGAGGTTCAATAGAAGCATGCACAGAAGCCTTAGAAAGGTTTTCCTCCAAAGAAATCAAGGATGATGATAGGTAAAGTAAATGGGTTGTGGTGTCTTTCATCTTGACATCGGGGCGAGGGATCATGATGGTTAGGTTAGAGTCCCCGTATTCTGGTGTACTAGTGGTACTAGAACCCACAAGTAGATGAATAAATGATCCACTACAAGTGGTCTCAAAGTCGTGAAGCACATAGAGGCAATCACGAAATTCGTCAAGATGAGGGAAACAATGAGAATAGTGGTTGTAATGATCACACAAAGTGCACAGGTGATTTGTTCACAACAAAGTGCACGGGTGATTTGTTCGCAACATTTTAAGTCGTGTCCTTGAATTCGGTAAGGTAACATGGACCGTAGGGATATTAGACTAAGGAAAAATTCCATGAACCAAAGGTTTGAGATGAAGAAGTTTAGGACAATTATTGGTGGCATGCCCAACAACATCACACAAAGTGCATGGAGGTGTCTACTTTGGAGGATTAGGAGTTGGAGGTTCTTGTGGAGCCTTGTCGTTAGGTTCCTTCTTCCTGGCTTCCCCCCCCATTCAGATGCTTTCGCAATAGAAGTGGGTTCATGTTGTGGTTGTAATCGAACTAGAGGGACAACAGGGGTTGTAGGAACTCGTTGAACTGGGGTCAACACATTATATGGTCTGACGCTAGCTAGGGGGAGTGCTCGCTGGGGGACCAATGTACCAGACCAAGATCCCCAAAGCCATATTAGGGTGACCCAATGAAGCCATGACAGGGCGAGAAAATATTCCAGGAGGAGGAAACAAGAAAGGTGTTTGTCCTGCAGGTTAATGTCCCAGTGGAACAACTCTTGGATGGTTAAGACCTAGAGGAATAGTTCCTTGTGGGAATAAAGGAGAGGAACCCACAAAAGGAGGAGGTCCTAGAGGCATGGATCTAGATGGCTTGGCTGAGATGGTAACAACATGGTGATGAAGATTTGGTTTTTGACCATAGGTACCAGAGTGCTTTTGAGCAGCCCATGATGCTTGTAACATGTAGACACTCAATGAATTCAGCTTTGAGATGAGAGGGGGAGGACCAGGGAAGGCACACAACAAGGTAGAATCTTTGTGGACATTGGGTGAAACACTAGTGAGAGGGGTTGTAGACTACTTGCTAGACATTGATAAGATAATGGACTCAAGGGAGGTTAAGGATGGCGACTCATAATATGTCAACTAATCGATAATGGCGATCTTCCCTTCATGGGGAAATCACAGTTTGTGAAAAATCGTAGATGCAATGACTGACATGGTGTATGTGTAACTCCGACCCAAGAGAATGTTGTAATCTAAAGGGGTATCAATAACCTCAATGTCTACATTGACAAAACTTCCTGCAAGAGTCACTCGACAATTGCGATACATGTCGAGAGGCTGAGAGGGGTGACCATCCCAAACATGCAAAGTGATGGTAGATGGGGCCAATTAGGGTGGGTTAAGTTGCTTCCAAATAGCATAGGACATCACATAGGTGGATGTGCCTTCATTAATAATGCATCAAGAGATGATGGAATTACAGACTTAGACTAGTATTTGTAATGCAATGGATGGAGGTAATGGAGGATGTTCTAACACATCAACAAGAAAGAAAACCAAACGATTGTCTGAAGGATCTACTATGCCCACAGATGTTAGTAGAGATTTCTTTTGAGATGAGGACAACTGGAGGACCTCCAGTGTCAACATGGCAGCAGGTGATTGCGCCAAGTCGTCTACTATATTGTATGTGTGTGAAACTCAGTTAGAAGCCACATTACAGTGTAATGGCCCCTTGGGGATCTTGGGAATTGACTCAATTTTAGGCTGATGGATTTGTAAAGGACCATTTGGTGTCATAAGAGGCTCATTAGATTCTTTGGTTTTGGTCTTAGTTATGGATGGAGTCAATGGCTTGTCGTATTGACGTGACCAAGTTTGCAAGTTGACATCGGAGGTATTGACCTTGTCAAAATTCATCATGAGGATCTAGTAGTCACCAGGACTAGAAGGTTGGGAGGGTGGGCTCGATGACCTTTTTGAGGTTAAGCAACAACAAATCCTTGCTGAGGGAAAGGATTTGTAAGCATGGTCAGTTCAAATAATGCTGGATTCTGAGGCAATTGCTGCATGGGTGGTTAACCTCTAGAAGCTCCTTGGGCTTCCCACATTTGTTGCATTTGAGGTAAGAGGGGACACTCATGAGTATAATCGCCATGTACAAAACAACATGCAAAAGTAATGTTTGTATGAATAGGCTTGTTCTTCATGGGTTGGTTTCCCTGTTGTTGGTTGTCGGTGTTACGCTGGTTCCCTTGGGGTTGATTGGGTTGATTACCCTGGTTACCCTTGGGATTGGTCGCACTCTGCATCACATATACTTGGCCCTAAATGGGCACTGGATGCTGGCACTGAGGATGCATGGAAGGTTGTTTCACTAATGCCTAAGGGGCTAGAGTGCTCGATGGTGCATAAGTGTAAGATGGTGGAGGGGAAACAATCTAGTATACTTGTTGAGCACTAGGTGTCCCTAACATCTACTGATGTGGTTGGGTGAATGCATAAGATCTGATGTGTTTTGAATACACGTTGCGGGTAGGAGGGGAATAAGTGTTGGAGGAATTGGTACCCCCTATGGATAGACATAAATATAATGCATATATGGTTAAGGATGTGAAATAGCTCCAATGATACCGTGGGCGGCGTGATATGCCCTTGGTGCATTGATACCACCATGACAAGGGAGGTCTAGTATAACATTATAGGCATAACCAGATTGAGCATAAATCAAGTCATATCTCAGGGTGATATAGACAGATTCTTCCTTTGTCTAAGCAAAGTGAGACATGACATATTTGTAATGGGCACTAAAAGAGTCCTAAGAATCCAATTGAGGTAGGCACAATCTTCAAAGGAAGGAGAACAAAACATGATCCTCCTTCTATGTCATTCCTGGACATGATTGGAAAGACGGGTGGTAGAGGATTGATGAAATGTGGGCAAGAGCTCCTTACAGGTGTTGTATCGGAGAAGTAACTGAAAATATGAAAGGAATGCTTTAGAAATAATCACAAAAGTGGAATGAGAAGTAGTGGGTTAGTCAGCATACCACTTCACAACATCTCCAATGAGCATGCATTAGAATACCTGAAGAAAAATGGGGTCATCGGTGATGGAATTGGATGGACACCACATATGGAAGTAGTGGATGTGATTGATGGGGTGCTCTCTAGAATTACCCTCAAACTTGGAAATTCTTAAGGGAAGCTTAGTTGGAATAGCTAGCCAACCAGTGTCATGGTGTATAGGGTCGTTAATCAACTGGTTAAAATCTTGAAGACTTAACGCAACCATGAAAGGTAGTAAAGGGGTTCCCTAAATGGTTCATATAATGGATCCACTAAATGTGACTACTGGGATAGAACCAGAGCCACCACTAGGTTGGTTTCCTACACTTACAGTGGGTCCTAACATGATGATGGTATGTAGTGAAGGAAGCTTAGAATCAGATGAGGAATCAAATGAACCAGAAGAAGAGTCAGTATGGGGACTCGGGGGATGAATAACTCAAACTCGATAGGGAGGAGTAATATGTCCAAGCGGAAACTGAGTATGAATGCCTAAGAGTCTCTGTGACAAACACCTTGGTGGCGCTATGGTTGTGCAACACAATTGACATGAAAATGGTGAAGGGAGATAAACAAAATGTTCCTGTCTCTGTTTGGGGAGATAAATAAATTAAGTTAACTCTTGGCTTGACAGTGTAAACCAAGAGCCCTTCTCTTAAGGTGTGCTTGTGTGTGAAAATGTGTTTATTAATTAAGCCTAGATTGTGTTTGGAAAACGAAAAGGATTGCTGAAATACTATAGGTGAACTGAAAGTAAATCAACTATCTAAACCCACACAAACTAGGTTTGCAAACACTATGCTGGTTGGTGGTGAAATCAATGTAAAACACACAAAGAAGGCCAAGATATCTAAGCCTCAGTGTGACTGGGATCAAATGACGCTATGCTACTAGAAGGTAGTGTAGCAACAACAAAATACTAGTGAGGAAAATCGCCGCGAAAGATAGGGAGATAGGTGTGAAACCTAGAGAAAACAGTGGCACTCTAAGGAAAATGACCAAACATCAAGAGGGAACTTTGGATGGAAACAACCTATCTTTGAAGATCTGAAAAAGGAAGGTACAAATTTGGAAAATATCGCTGAAAGCTCTGCAAAAGCTCAGACTTCTTACTCGGCTAAACTCCTCCTATAGGGGTGGAAGCATACTAGAAGCCATGAGGGGCTAAAATCCACTTCAAAGAGTGAAACATATTAGATCAAGGCCTAAGTGGGCTAAGAAATTGGTCAACCAACCTAGTAGAATGCTCTCGGCAAAACCCAGAAAAAATATCAAAAAAATTCCTCGAAAGCCTAAAATTGCAGGTATGGATGCCATTCAGGGGATATTTCACTTTTTGGGCCACAAAGTCCATTCTGGACCTCCAGATCACAAGTTTGGATTAGAAAAGTGTGATTTCTGCTCATTAGTTCTCAAGCAGCATGTCTAAGGAAAATTTGTCATCTCTATCACGGCTTGTTCCTGTGACCTGCAGAAATAACTAGCAAACTTGCAGAAGTTAGAAATTTGATTGATCTAAGATTAGAATTCTAGTAAAAAACATTAAGAGGTTGAAAAAAGAAAAATCCTAAGCTGAAAACTAAAGTTCACTGAGGTTTCTGAATCATAATTAAAAACGCAGTAGAGTCACCATTTTGTTTGTGACAATTAGAAATTATCTAGTGGTGTTGCCATCTGTTTTGTAGTGTTATTATTGAAGGTGTACAAAAATAAACCACTTTAGACTGTGGATGAAAAACATACCAAACAATAAATATGGCTATTAAACAATGTGCATCTGTAGAAAATGCTAGAAAAAAAATATGCCAAATCCCTTATCTATGCAACAGAAATAGTTAAACAACAAAATCAGATAAGAAAATAAGTGCAAGTAACTCCAATAATCCAATGGAAACCAAATATATATAAAAAAATATTTTATTAGATGACATTTGTGAAGGGAACAAATAATGTTACCAGTCCCCCTTTATGGGATGAGTTCTTAGCTATGCTCAATCTCTTCATCTTTTGTACAGTCTCCCTCCTCTATAATGTGTAAAACCCAACAAACAAATTATTTGAGCTCAATGAGAACTCAAATGGAAAATAAAATGGTGTGACAACGATAATAATCAGAGCTGCAACATTGAGTGCAATAATGAAAATGATTAAAAGTGAAGAATGGATGTAAAACCCTCCAATTTATAATAAAATATTAGGTTATTCTCGAATAATGGAAAATAATAAAATATTATTCACCAAATTCTAGAATTAACCATTTGGAATATTTTATTATATTTGGTTGGAGGCAAAAAGTATTTAAATTGGTTAAATAATTTCATTTAGAAATAATAAATAAATATATGATTTATTTATCATCTCAAGGAATGTGGTTAAGGAGTAATAAAAAAATAATGATTTGTTTAAATATTCCTAGAGGATTTAGTCAAACATGACAAAGAATAATAACTAAATAATGATTAATTAATTATTCCTAGAGAAAAATAAGAAAAATAATGATTTATCTAATTATTTCTCATGACTAGGTCAAATATGACAAGGAATATTTGTTAAACAATGGTTTAATTAATTATTACTACAAGTTAAATAAATAATGATTTATTTAATTATTCTTGATGGGTTTAACAAAAAAATAACTTAACAAATGTGGTTTATTAAGTATTTTCTTATAGTGAAGGTAATTTTACTATGGTAAAATTGGCCCTACATGGTCTACTTCAATCCATCTAGTAAGTTATGGCTAGATGATCATTTTTTGGTGATAACAATGGTGTGCCAGAACCTATGAGTGAATTTAAATAAATGTCTAGACATTTTATGTAAATGATCTTTGCATGGTAACTTGAAATAAATATTTTGACTTCCATATGATCTTACATGAAGTTATGAGTCATTTCTATGTTTGTTCGATTAAACATTTTAATTATTAAGAATTCATCACTTTAGAATATCCACAATGCAACAATGAATTACAAAAATAAGTGATGTTATATTCAATCTAGGAGAGTTAATATTTTTATTAAAAGTAAAAAAAATATTAGAAATTAGTGTTCAATTTTTAAATTATATTGTGATATTTCCATCATATTATTTATTGTTATCATTTTGGTATAAGATACTTTTAAAAATGTTGAAATTTTAATGCCTCATTAAAAGGGCGTGCTTCATTTTGCTGGTTGATTTTTAGTTTTTTGTTGCAATAGGATAAGTTTCCCTAGGCAAAGATTTGAAAAGAGCAATATTTGTTGTCTTTAAAATAAAAATTACTCTTGAAATAATGACTATTTCATTTATTTGTTCATTTTTTAAAATTGCTTGTCATATAATTTTTCCATAACTTCATGGTTGAAATATGTTAAAAAATTAAGGTTCTTAATTCCATGGTTGAAAATTTGTCAAAATATAAAGGTTTTTATGAGTTATGTTATTTTATCTTTAATAATATGGTTGAAAACAATTACAATTTTAAGGTTTTTTTAGTGTCAAGATATTTTATCTTTAACAATATGGATGAAATTTGTTGGAATTACAAGGGTTTGAGACATGATATTTTATCTTTAACATCATGTTTGAGAATTGTTGGAATTTTACGTTTTTTCAAAGTCCTAATATTTTATGTTTAATTCCTTTGCTAGGAAGTGTCAAAATTGTGACCCAATTTTTATGTTTTTTTGTTCCATCATTAACACTTTTTTTTTTTAGGGTGTTTTTTTGTCCTTTCTACAAACAAAAGAATGGTTTTAAAAAAACATCGAAATTTTACTCTAAAATTGAAAAAATCATCCAGGCATACACAATTTTCATTTTTGGGTTGTTTTTTCATTTTTTCGGGGGTTTTGTGACTAGAGTTCTCATTTTGAGGTAATAGTTCTAGTTTGATTGGTAACTTTATTTTATGTGTGTGTGACAACACATAAGAAGATACAGTTGAAAAAACTAAATAAAGGAATAAGCATAGAATGGTTCAATACAACATGGACAGGTTCCATCAGGATCAAGACGAGGACCTAATCAGAAAGAAGTCAGAGGAGAATTTTCCAAATTGGATGGACACTCTCAGGAACCTAAGAGATGATTTGAGGAGTTGTAAGGAAGATAGTGAAAAAATTATTGCAGTAAAAGAAACATAGGTAGAGGGGTAAAATAAAAGAAGGAAGAGATAGATGCAGTAATATTGTAGAGCCTATCAGACATGCAAAGATAGAAATAATAAGAGCTCAATTCCATCTATCTAGATAGGCACAAATCCAAACCTATCCCATCAGAAGTCCAAAAGAAAATTTTGAGACCAATAGGATAGAAAGCAACAATTCAAGGAAAATAGATAGTCAAGTAGATGAAGACACTCTGAAAAGAGAAATCCCACTGAACGCTCCTAAAAGATAGTAAAAAAATGTCAATCAATCATTGTATTTTGCATTCAAGAGACACCATCATCAGAGGGAAAGTAAGAAGAAACTAATGTTATAAGAGTTTAAGAAGGTAAAGACCCCTACATTTGATGAAGAGATAAAGAGGATTGAACAGGTAGAAGATTTATTCTTGGGGATGAAGAAGTACTTCAACGTGCATGAATATTGGGAGAATATGAAGGCCCAAGTAACCATTTTTAGCTTGAAGGAAAAAGCTAACATATTGTGGGAATATTTGAGAAATGTTAAGGAAATCATAGAGAAGGAACATTCATGGAGAAAGATTGAGAAATGTTTGCAAGAGAAGTAATTGTATGAGAGGTACTATGATAGAAAAGTTAAATAATTTCATGTGAATAAGTTGGATAATCTTACTAATGATGAGTACAATAACAAGTTCTAAGAGTTGTTGAGGTACGTGTCATATATCTAAGATGAGAAGGTAAAAATACAAAGGTACCTCAATGGGTTACCATGGGCATATTGATATAGGATTAAACATTATCCAAAAGGAAAAATATTGTTATGACGAGTCCAAACAAAAAGAAGCATTCTTAACAAACTATAAAAAGAAGGATAATACCAACTTTAGGGGAAAAGGGGGAAATTTTTATGATAGAAGTGAGGGAAGAATGGGAAGATCACCACTTCTACCAAGAATTAATATCAACAAAAATCCAAGTTTGTCACTAGAAAAAGGCCCTCTAAAGTGGAAGAGAAGAGGTCAACAGGTTCAAGAAAGAGCATGTGTAGTGTTGGACATGCGAAGAGAACCATCTATGGAGAAATTTCCCTTAGCAATAATAGAGCAACACAAAGTTGTACAATGTATAAGAGGTGACAACAGTGAATGATGTGGCTTTGAACATACCCTGAGTTTACACCACATTGGACAATAAGAAGGCATACCATCAAGACTTACTAATTCAGATAGAAGGTGTAGCTGATAACCAACCTGTTTCAATTTTAATTGGCCCGTGTTATAATTTTAGTTATATCAACCCAAAAGTGGTGGAGACATGTGCTCTAAAAAATAGATCCCATGATAAATTTTGGCCAATTTAGCTAGTGAAAGGAACCAAAAGAAAGGTGAAATATATGGTGGAGTCATGCCCCATGAAAATAAGTTACATGTTTATGTTAGTCGTTCCCAATATTTTGTGTTTTGGCTCATATGAAATTCTAATTGCCATGGATTGGTTAGTAATTATTAAAACAATTTGTTGGAGTTCCTTGGTGACAATGGTAAGGAAGTGTTGTTGTAATGGATAAAGAAGCCTATTATGCTCAGGAAAATAATAGAGTTGTAAGCGAAAATATGTAATAGGAAGGGGTGTCTATTATGTGCAGTCTGAATGACCAGCAAGCTAGAAAGTAGTGAATCTAGAATCGAAATTCACTCATTATTAAAATAATTAAGTAATTTATTCTCAAAGGAAACTTTGTATCACCACCTAGAAGGGACATTGGATTTAGCATTGACTTAATGCCTAGGGATGTTTCAACCTCGATAATTTTATATCATATGAGTACACCTGAGCTAGTGGAGCTGAAGATGGAGTTGAAGGAAACATTGGATAAGGGGTACACTAGACCCAATGTATCACCTTGGGGAGCCCAAAAATTGTTTTTAAAGAAGAAGGATAGCACAGTTCGGATGTGCATAGGTTACCGACAACAAAATAAAGCTATAGTAAAGAACAAGTACCCACTACCTAGGATTGATGACTTGTTTTATCAGTTGAGAGGAGTTGTAGTGCTCTAAAAAAATAGATTTGTGGTCTGGTTACTGTTAAGTTTGGATTAAAGATGAAGACAACCATAAGAAATCCTTCATGATGAGGTATGGAAAATATGAGTTTGTGGTGGTGCCTTTTGGGCTCACAAATGCACCAACCACATTTATGTGCTTGATGAATAACATCCTCAACCCTTATTTAGATAAAATTGTATTGCTTTTTATGGATGATATTCTAGTTTACTCAAAAACCATGGAAGAGAATGGAGAGAATTTGAAATTTCAATTTCCAAGGGAGAATAAATTGTATGCCAAAGTCAACAAATGTGAGTTCTTCCAAATGCAATTTCATTACTTGGTGCATGCTATTTTGAAAGAGGGAGTGGTTTTAGACCATATAAAGATCAAGGAAATAAGGGAGTGGCCCACTACTCGAAATGTCATGAAGGTTATATCCTTTGTGGGGTTGGAAGGATATTACTAGCAATTGATTAAAAAAAAAAACAAAGATCGTACACCAAATTACAACCTTACAAAGGAAGGGAACCAAATTTCAGTGGACATTTGAATGTGTAGAGAGTTTCAAGTAACATAATAAAATAACTCCCTTGTGCACCTATTTTGATAAGGACAATCTAGATAAGGACTTCCTTGTTTATACCAATGCATGTAAGGAAGGACTAGGCTGAGTACTTATGCAAGAGGGAAATGTGGTTTTCTATGAGTCAATGAAACTAAATGAACATGGGAATAACTATGTCACCCACAATTTAGAGCTTGCATCAATAGTGCATGCCTTACAAATGTGGAGACATTACTTGCTAGGGAGAAATTTTGTTTTGATGATAGACCTTGGAGGGTTGAGGTACTTGTTTGACGAGCCCAAGTTGAATGCTAAACAGGCTAGTTAACTAAATTTTATTAGTGAATTTGATTTTGAGATCAAGCACATTAAAGGCAAGGAAAATAAGGTAGCAGATTCATTTTACAGAAGTTTACACATGGCTCATTTGGTAGTTGTTAGTTGTTGGGATAGGGTCCCTAGGGTCATTTTTTGGGTTAGACAACCAAATTTTCGTATAAGATTTTGTAAAAGATGTAAAGTCTCCATGAAATGTGGATACAGAGCACGCATGTAGATATGATCCAAAGGGGTCTTAGCACCTTGTTTGGGTCCATTTTAAGATTCACCCATGGTCCACGGACCATGGTATTGTATTGAGAATGCTATAAATTTAAGTCATAGCAAGTCTAGAAGGGGAGAACTAAGTAAGGTAGGGAAAGATATAGATTGTTTTGGGTAAGTACTAAGGCAAGAAGGATCTTTTTCATGTACTTCAGTGAAAGAGGAAGAGGCTTGTAGTTGAGTGCGTAGGAGGCCTCGTTATGTCAGCAACTGAGTGCGCAGACCCATGCAACTGAGTGCACAAGGTGAAAGAGTTTGTAATATAAACATTGGAGATCAATAAAGATTGATTTTGAAGAATTAATGTGCAATCTCAACATTTTTGTGATTCTGTTAGGTTATGTTTTATCGCTTATAATGTGTTCTATATGGAATAATGAATAAATGATGTGAGAAACACATGGATATATCCTATTTATGAATATTCTAAGTAATTATCCGTGTTTGTGAAGTTAAGGATTATTTTTGTTATAATTTCTTACAAGTTGGATAGATTTGTGCGAAGGCAGATCTAGGGTTATCTGTTAATGCGCAAAATTAGATAACCTGCATGTTTAGGGTCTACAAAGACTAATCATAGACCTTCACGAAGGTCTAGAATCCATTTTCATAGAACTGTAGTAGCGAACCATAGGATATTGAGAACCACTTATCAAATGTCCCTCGATGCAGAAACCTAGTTCTAGCATCCCCCAATACGGTTTTGGGTGAGACTACAACCTGCGCTATGCAGGTTGTTGCTGAAAGGGCCAACCGTTCGGGTTTTGTTGGTTGGCATGAAAAACTCTAAACTTGGGTCAAGCCTTGTTAAGCCAATAAATAGTTCCACTTCCGGGACAATTGGGTAAAATATATATGCAAGGAGTTCCTCGCAAACTACCAGGAAGCTTAAGAGGAGAGCAAGTCATTCCATTATGCATGGATTTTATTATATATTGTTTTAGTAGCTTGGAGATTATCAAAGGATGGTCAGTTCCCCCTCACAAGGATGATTTACCCAAGGCAACGATGTTCTCCTCGTTGTGGTCTACAAAGGATCCGATAAGAATCAAGGAGTCAAAAAGTTTCTAGATTCTCATGGAGATGGACCTTCATATGGTTATTAGTCAAAGGCCAAGGTTGTCCCCAACCTTGTTCATATAATTGATGACCTACGCGGAGTTCAAGTCTAATTCCCAAAATGTGTCAATCAGAGCACGAAGGGATCCAAAGCATATATGGTATAAGTTGCTATATTTGATATCTGATATGAATGTGCAAGAGATCATGGGGTATTGGCTAGCAAAGTAGCGTAAAATCATGGGGCTTGATGTAGGCACTAGCAAAGGTGGGGAAATCTCTGTTGCGCAGAAGCATAAGGAAGTAGCTAAGAAGGTTGCGCATGCTTTAGCTGAGCAAAAGGAGCAGGAAGCTGCTGCTAAGGCAGTTGTGGAGAAATATTAGGTCAAGAAAGAACATGCTCCTAAAGAGTAGGCTAAGAAAGAATGACATTATACAAAAGAAGGTGAAAAGTCAACTTCACAACACACAAATGAGCAGGAGTTTTCAGAATAGGAAGGAGGTGGTGATGAGGAGCATAGCACTCCTTTCACCCTAAAGAGGCGTAGGCAGGAGTAGAAGAGTGGACAATGAAAGAAGCATAAGTCTGATAAGTAGACACATATCGACCCAATGGTGCTAATAGAAGGAAATCTCGATGAAATCAGTGACAAGGTTAAAGACATGATGACTGAGGAGTTGCAATAGTTTGAGCAACATTATATGCAGATGTTGGGGAACGTCCAAATGATCTGCGTGAGATGCAGATCCACGCTAATAGGATTCAAGAGGTCGTCGGGAAAGAAAGTAGGGTGTAGGTGAGCTTGACACATGGAAGTGAAAAGGTGGTGGAGCTGGAACGGACTCTGGATCTCAGATTCATACCATTTCCATACGAGTTTGTTCACTTAGAGTCAGGTGAAGATCACGTTGTGACCAACACAGTAAAGGACATGGGACTGAATTTGGCTTGATTGTCACTCTAGACCCTCCATACGCTACATCAGGGGGTTTCAAATGAATTGAGGATGAGAGAGGAGCACACCCTCAACGTCATAAGTGAGTTTAAGATCAACAATGAACAGATGTTCGCGGAGAAAAATCAAGCGGTGAAGGCAAAGGAGGAGATGTAGGCATGTAGCCAAAGCCCAGAGATAGTGATTGAGCAGGTCTGCAAGTCATTACTTGAATTAAACATATCAGAGGATCCCTAAGCCTCAGCAAAAATAAGGAAATTGGTTGTCATGGTATGCGCATCTAAGGATGAGGTTGGCAGGGTTATCTTTGATTTCCATATGAAGATACAAGAGCTACAGTTGAAATTGTAGCCAATGACTATGCCAGAGGTTCCGGAGCAACGCGGAGCAACAATCAAGGATGGTATGAACACATTGAATATCACAGTCATAGACTGTGCAATGATGTTCGAGGCAACTATGGAATTATGGACAAATCTACAGGAGGACCTGAACTTGCAGAAGCTAAACATCGATGTACAAGAGACATGGTAGTAGTATAATGAGGTCCAATCGACTGCATGCACTTTGGTGCCAGTACAATGCCTTGTGAAGCTACATAAGGGAAAGTAGCTGCAAGCATAGGTGGAAGAATTGCATAGGAAAGAGGCCCTGCTAAAGACCAAATTATAGACTCGGCTAGAGGAATCTTGTCAGCTTACTCTACACTCTAGGAAAAGTTTAAGGTGTTATAATAGACATAGAGCATGATGTGCTTAGCAGTGGAGCGCCCGAAAATAGAAAAATTTGTTGAAGAAGTGCAGTAGGCTGCGGCACAGAGCACTTCTCAAGTTAAAGTGTTACAGGTTGAGCTCAATGGTCTATGCAGCAAGATCAAGGCACCATCTAAGTTACTTGAGGGTGAGTCGGGATATTTGTGTTGGGGGCTTATTGGGATAAGTTCCCTAGGGTCAATTTTGGGGTTAGACAACCCAATTGTTTTATAATTTTTTGTAAAAGATGTAAAGTATCCATGAAATGTGGATGCAAAGTGCAAAAGTATAGAGGAGTCAAAGGGGTGTTAACCCCTTGTTTGGGTCAGTTTTATGATTCATCCATGGTTCGCGAACCATGGTATAATATTGAGAATGCTATATATTTAAGTCACAACGAGTCTAGAAGGGGAGAAATAAGTAAGCTAGGGAAGATAGAGATTATTTAGGTGAGTGCTGAAGCAAGAAGGCTCTGCTTCCTGTACTTAGGCGAAAGGGAAAGGCTCTTGCGGTTGAGTGCGCAGAGGCCTTGGTAAGTTCATAGCTAAGTGTGCGGACCCCTGTAGATAAGAGCGTAGTGTGAAGTAATCTATCATAAGGACATTAGAGATCAATAAAGACAGATTTTGAAGAATTAATGTGCAATTTGAGAATTTCTTTTGATTCTATTATGTCTTGCTATGTTTATTATAATGTGTTTTCTATGGAATAATGAATAAATGCTACATGAAACTGATGAATCTATCTTATTTATGCATGTGCTAAGTAATTATCTATGTTGGCTAAGTTAAGGATTATGTCTATTATGATTTATGATAAGTTGGATAAATATGCACAAAGGCGGATCTAGGGTTATCTATTGATGCACAAAATTGGATAACCTGCATGTTTAGGGTTTTCAAAGACTGATTGTAGACCTTCACAAAGGTCTAGAAGCCATTTTCATAGAATTTCAGTAGCAAGGCATAGGAAACTACTGATATGTGCTATAGGAGCTTCAGAACCACAACAGGCGTTATGCAGGTTGTTGTTGAAAGGGCCAACAATTAGGGTCTTTTTGGTTGGTGCAAACAACTCTGGGTATGGGTCAAGCCCCCTTAAACCAACATTAGCACTTGTCAAAATGATATCAAAGAAAGGAATAAAGGGGCATTTTTATCAATTAGCATTACCAAAAAGTGAAGGAATGTTTGCAGAAGGAGCTAAAGAAATCAATGAGAAAGAAGTATAAACTCATTGATGATGGTATATTGTTGTTCAAAGAAAAAGAGTATGTGCCATGTGTGGATGATTTAAGGAATCTCATCATGGATGAGTTTCATAAGCAACCTTACTAAGGTCATCTTGGTTACCAACTTATGATAAAATTGATAAAAAAATGTATCATTAGCCATTATTGAAAAAGGAAATTTTTTAATACCTTGCCAAGTGCTTGGAATTCCAACAAGTTAAAGTAGAATTTCCACACCCAACATGATTGCTACAGTAAATACCCATTCTTGAATGGAATTGGGAAGTTATATCTATGGACTTCATTACAGGGATACCAAAAACAACCAAACAACATGATGCCATTATGGTGGAACTAGATAATTTGAGTAAGGAAGCTCACCTCACATCTGTCAAGTCCACTCATAAAGTTGTAGATATATATCAAATATTCATATTGCATGTCATACCTAATAAAATTATCTCATATCGGGAAGGAAAATTTGCTAGTTTTGGAATCCAAATAACTTTTAGTACCACATATCATCATCAAACAAATATCCAAATGGAAAGAGTGAAAAAAATTCAAGAAGATATGTTGAGAATGTATGGCATGCATCAATGAAAGAAGTGGGAATATTTCCTACCATTAGTGGATTTTACATACAATAATGGGTATCAAGAGTCACTATGGATGAGTTCTTTTGAGGCATTGTATGATAGAAAATGCAACACTCCTATTATTTATGATGAACTAGTGAAAATAGTATTTCTTGGAGTTATCAAGTTAAAATAAATGGAACAAGAAGTAATCAAGATCAAGAAAAAATTAAAAGCAATGCAAGATAGGAAAAATATTTATGTAGACCAACAAAGGATAAAAAAAAATCCAAGTAGGATAGCATATGTATATTCATATTAGACCAAGGAAAATCTCACTGAAAGTGGAATCTTGTGCTAATTTGGCACCCATATTTTGTGCACCCTTTAGATTTTGGAAAGAGTGGGTCCAATGGCTTATAGATTGGCCATACCACCCAATATGAAAGAAAATGGTATTTTTTACATTTATTTACTTAAGAAGTATGTGCATGGAACTAATCATATTATTTAATGGTCTATGATACAAGTGGAACTTGAGGGAGAGTTCCAACTATAACTATTGTGCATCTTGGACTAGAGGTAGACCATGCTCTAGAATTGAGTAATAGAGTAGTTCAAGGTGCAACAGAAGCACTTTGGACCCGATGGAGCCACTTGGGAGATGGAAAAAGAAATAAGGGTATTAAATCCATTTCTTTTTAATGATTAACAAAATGTTAGAGTGGTGATATAAATCTCAGTTGTGTTCTATTTTCTTCTAATTACTAAAATACCAGGGATGGTGTTTCTTTAAGGGGGTGGGATTTGTAACACCCATAACATTACCCATTATTTTTGTAATGTTAAATAACAATTGTATAATTCTATTAGGCCATGTCTAAGTGACAGATTATGTGTAATTATAAACGAATTAAACATGAAATGAATGGCTTGAAGGGTGGACACACAGAATAAAGTCTAAGGGGAGAATGGAGAACTAGAAGAGTGGTTTTACTGGCATGACAAAATTATCCACCACCTAACAATTGGTAATGATAAATTGGGTAGAGCAAGTGCCCATGTTTTCTTATTTCCATGATGCTAGTGGATGGAACATAGGTCATCTCGTAGGAGAAGCAAGTCTTGAAGGAAAACAAGAAGCAAGGAAAATTGAATTCAAAGGAAGAGAGAGAAAAGATAAGATAAAGAATTCCATAGTAATGTGGGACTGGGAGCATTAAAATAGCATGGGAGAGGTTACTGAGATTGGTGTTCTTGATTAAGTGTTTTCCTTTGTGTTGTTGTGATGAGTTGTAGGATTGTGGCATCTAAGACTAAATGGATAATGGGAAGCTCATTGGAGGATTGAACGATGAGTGCTTTCCAGGTAAGTTGATAAACCACTTATTTCTTACTAAAAGGGCTAGTAAACCACTTGGGTTCTTACTATAAAGTTGATAAGCCACTAGGCAGGGTAGCTAAACCACTATGATGCTTGCTAAAAAGAGTTGATAAACCACTAAGTACTTGCTAAGGGAGTTGATAAAATAGTTAGTGTTTGATAAGCAAGCTAATAAACCACTTGGATAGTGGAATATAGTCTCTTTAATTACTTGTATTGAAAACATGACTAATAAACCACCTATATTGTAGATTCAAATTGTTGGAATTGACCCACTTCTAGATAAAAACAAATGGAAATTAGGAGACATAGAGTGGTTAACATTTCTAGAATAGATATAAGGAGGGTCAAATGTTAGATATTAGAGGATCAATAGCCTAGTATGTGACCTACATAAATCTAGTATTTTCCTCACGACTCTCAGCGCAAACATCATTCGTATGAGTAGAAAAACGATTTTTTTAATCCAAAAACACTTATGAAAGTATCATTTATTTTCATGAGTCTCGTAATTGTTCCAAAATTCAATCTTGAATTTGATATCAATAGAGGATATTATAGGAATATAAAAATTCCATAAGTGAGTAGAGGACAAGTTCACTAGTCTATTTCATCTTTTTTCGTAGAGGACCAGAAGACAATATCATTGGTCTATTTTCATTTTTTGTAGAAACTTTTAAATGAACAAAAAAATAGAGATGTAACTAATTTTACCTCAATATATCTAGTTATATATTTTATCTAACTAAGTTCCACTATGAATTTCTAATTCTTATTCCTATGTTAAATCAAACTAGATGTTACTGCATTTGCACTAGATATTCCCTTCTAGATTTCATTGTCATACCAGATATCACAAGTTACAACCATGAAGGGCCTTAAAAGCATTGCCTACTCTTATGACCAACCTAGGGTTATCCCTCTTATTCTTGAAAGGAATCTCCATGGATTGTTATTAAAACCACTCTTTACTAACAAGGATGGTGAGACAACATGCTCCCATATGTTTCTTATTATCTTAATGTGGTAGGGATACTCATGCTATCACAAGAGGGTTGGTCAAGGGGAGTTACAAGTATATTAGCATTTTCATAACTTGGAAATTATGATTTATTATTTATATAATACATTATCATGTGGTGAAGTGGTAGGATTGGAAAAATATGCATATAATGATTTTTTCCCAATTTTTTAATTTCAATTAGAATGATTAGGTATTTTATATTTACAGTGATTATATGCTTTATAATTGATTCTAGAGAAAAATTGCAACCTATTCGCTCATGAAAATAATATTATATTAAACTAATATATCTTCATTATAATTTTATTCATCAAGTATTCATAGGGATAAATATCAAAATGATTTTTTTTAATACAAAACTTAGAAAGGGCTGTTAACCTCGTAGATTTGATTCCTTCTCAACACTATAGATGGAGGAGTTAAAATGGATTATACTAGTTCTTAATAATTATTTTTATATGGTATAACTTCTCATTTCTTATATATAGAATATATTCTTTATTAACAATATCTACTTCATATTTAATATAAGCTTCTCCATTTCTATAATAGAAATAATTCATATCTTTTAAATTTTATTAAAACCTTGATAATGCAATATAAGTTACTTATATATGGATTGAAAGTTTTTTATCAATTTAAATTTTTTTTAAGGTGGTATATATATTATATTTCTATATAATATATTATATATATATATATAGAGAGAGAGAAGAGAGAGAGAGAGAGAGAGAGAGATTTTTCCCCCATCTTTAATCGAATTTAAATATGAATGTATAAAAAATACAAGGGGATATGAATATAAATTTAATATCTTTAATTTGTATTTAAAATGAAGATATGTTATATATTTCACAAATCCTATATTTTGGAAATATTCCGTTATTTCTAAATAATGTTGACAATTAAATTATTCAATAGAAGATCCATATTAATTTTGGATCTATCCAACAATTAGAGGGATAAAATCTCTCTAGGTATAAACCTTTCCTCAAGTTTTACACTTAAAAACAAGTTTGCATTTTGGGAGATTTCATCCCTCTTAGCCCTTATTAAATCCCAAGTTAAAATGAATCTATGTAGATTATAGATAAATCCTTTAACATATTATTCATAATAAAATATGAATGATTCATATTCATAAGAAATTATGCATCCAATTAATATAAGCACTTATTTTTCTATGTGATTCATTGTCCTCGGAGATCAATGATTTCTACATCCACAAAATATTTGTACTAGGAAAATACACCTGAAGGGATCACTTCCTGTTAGTTCAACCATAGAGCCTAACCACCAAGAGTTTAAGAGAGAATGAACCTGTGACTTTTGAATAATAGAGGTTATTTTAACAATGGGGACTAAAACAAGTGAGTTAATCCTTGGGCTAATATACAAACTTGATTTTAAATATTTTTTTAATTTCAAATATTGTTTGTTAAATAATAAATACATTTAAAAATAGTCTCTTTAAATAAATAATAAAATTATATTATATATAAATTTTATAAATATAGTATATCAAGTTATATTAATATTAATACGAATAAATTATATATATGTTAATCTCAAATTTACCAAATGTCAAGAGGGATCAAATCTCTTGAAATGCAGACCTCTTTGTATAGTTGCAAAATTTTGAAAAAAAAAACATTACACGTCAAGAAATTTGATCCCTCTTGGTGCTTGATAAATCTGGGGTTAACATGGGGGTTTATGTTGGTTATACACACACACACACACACACACAATGTGTCAACTCCATGCTAATCATAGAATAATTGTAGTTCTCCTTCATCATGAACAACATACACATAAAATGTTTTAACTCTAATTTTTTCATTGCTTTGAAAAATATGTATAGTTTCCCTCTTCTTATATAAATAGATAGATAGATATTTACATTGAATTTTTTTTTTATTAATATTTTTTAAATGTTACATGTTAACTCCATATTAAACATTGAAGGAATTAAAAATATCTCTTATACCCTAAATTAGAAAGCACAATATCGCTTATACCCTAAATTAAAAAACACTTATCAATGAAAGGATTAAACATCTTCTTTATCTTGAGAAACATATTAATAAAATGTGTTAACCACAAGAAATTTTTAATTTTCATACAAGAGTTGATCTTGCACTTTCTCTCTTTCTCTCTCCTTAGATAGACAAAATCTTTTTAAAGTTCTGCATGTCAATTTTTTTCCAAGGAAAAAATCATAATTTAATTCAACTTGTAAACAAGAAACACAATTACATTCTATAGATGCCATTAGACATTCAATCAATACCACCTTTCGACTAATGCACAATAAAAGAAAAAATTGTAAAAAAAATAAAAAATTTGTTGGGGGCTAAGTGTGATAATAATCAATTAACTTCCACCTTTTCCTTTTTGTTTTTGAACTTTTTTCCAAAACCCATGGTTAGGATCAATTGTTGCTATTGCCAATTGATTTATGGCTTCCTGCACATGGACTTATTTTTCTAAATATGAAATCCCAGATACATGGGTTCTTTTTATGCCCCTTGATCCATTTTCAATTATTATATATTTGTTTTACTACTCTCGTGCTTTAATTTATGCTAATTATGTACCCTTCTAGATATGGTTCATGATTACTGACTAGTCCCTAACTCCTTCGTCTACCTGGCTACCATGTTGTGCTTCAACATCCATATTTGGAGTATTTTCCATGAGATCTTCCTCTTAGTCCTCAGATATGTTAGGTACCTTCCATACCTGTGGCTTTTGGTCCTTCCTGTATTTCTTATTTCAGGTCTTTTTTCCTGTGGGCATGTGTTTTGTAGGTGTTTTGTCTGGAAATAGATTCAACATCTAAATGTCATATTATAATAATATAGAACCTAGGTCTATTGAAAATTTTCATGTTTTAGATGAATACGATCAGGTAGATCTTTACTAAGGTCTATCTCCACACAAATTCTAGAAAACGTAAAAAGACCTTTTTTTTGTTCTCTTGGTATCTATTATTTTAATTTTCCAAGAGAATTACCAATATATTCCATGACTTGATGGTGCAAAAAAGAGAGAGGGATATTTTGTAATCTCATCTAGACTGACATTGTAGTGATCACCATGTTTTTAGCATCAAATTCTAGGAACCATGAGATGATAAAGATCCCAAACCTACCCCAAAACCATAGCCCATTGTTTAGGACTTTCTCCCGAGATTTCTTCGTGTCAAATTGAACTATGAAGAAACCCTTTGATCATAAGTAACATTCACAACTGGGTGTCCAAGAAAAATATACCCGTTTATGTAAGTATTTATTTCTTATCCATAAGCCATTAAATTTTCATATTAATGCCATGGATTATAGATCAACAAAAATTAATTTTACCTATGGGGGTTTAATGTCCATTGATAGTGATTTTTCCACTTATTCTACTATGTAAGGTCTTGACATATTTTGGATATGATCTGCAAGAATGGTAGCCTTCCCCTTCATCACATCCTTAAATGAGACTTGTCCATTAGGGTTTTTAAAACTTGTATTATGGTTTATAAGACCTGTAGTTCCTCCCTATAGCCTAACATTGAATATTATGATGGAATCTCCTGCCATGCCATAATATTTTAGCTGCAAAGAATTATGGAGAAATTTTCCTTCATATGACAAAAACTGAAGATTTTTTGGTATTCCCAAGTAATTTTTGCTTCTTTGCTTTAGGTATTCCACTAGATCCAGGCCCTAGATCTAGAGGATTAATGTCTTCCCATTAAAATTATTGAGGAATATATGGTATTTTTCTTTCTCTCTCTACAATTTTTCTATATATGGATATAAAATATAGAGAGAATACCCATAGGAGGGAAGATCCCCTTTGTGGGGATGTTCTAACACTAGATATGAAATGCGAATCTCCCTTTTATGAAACACTACTGTCAAAACCTCTTGCGGAAGTTTCCCCCTTAAACCTGCTTGGCCACAATCATCAATACACTCCATCCCACACATTGAGATATAATACCAATGACATATCATAACTAGATTGGTACAAAACCACATCTCCCTAATTATCTCACAACTCCATGTGTATGTCGTTTTCGATGACAATATTTCACCCTTTGTGGCCACTCCCACCTAAATTACAAACTAATACAAACAAATAGACAAGTAATCATGTTGCATGTCACCTCTACATTAAACATTGAATGGACTACACCTTCCTAATGCTCTTAATTAGAAAGCACATAATAATGAAATAATAGAACATTATTCTCAATGGAAATATAAGAAATTTTTTAATTTCAACTACTTTATTTATCTCTATATGAAGTTGATGTAAAATTATGTTACTTTTATGGATGTTGAAATATTTTATTTTTGGTTTACACTAATTATTTATGGCTTACACTAAAATATTTTATGTTGATAATACAATTTTTATTTTTATTAGTATGATTTTTTTAAATACTACATCTCACTTGAACACAAAATGAATTATACACCTCTTTCATATTGAATTATGATATCAATATTATTTTTAGATGCCAAAGTGTCAATTCCATATTAAACAAGTGTTACACGGCACTGTAGTCCCTTCCATTGAAATTAAGGATTATGTTTCTACACAATTTGCATATAGAAGTTGCTAGCATGATACATATAAAGCATGAAAGAGCATTAAAATACCCAAGGATCACACTACAAAGCTAAAAAATCCTTCTACTAAGAGATCAGAAGATGAAGAATAAGGAGAAACACACTTAATTTCTTGAGAAAATGAGCTATACTTGAACCTAATTTATAGGAACAATATAGGCTTCTAGCGATAGCTAGAAGATAAGACCGATGACTCAATATATAAGGGTAAGAATGACAAAGCAACTGATAAGATGACTATGTAAGCTTACAAGTTTCAATATTTATTGAAACTCTAACACCCCCTATAAGCAAAATGTACGTCGGAAAATAAAGAAAAGAGAACACAAAGAATAAGTCTTGAGAACTAGCCATGTTTTGGTACCCATGTACAACATTTCATAATAAAGAAAGAAGGAAATAAAAAGAAGAGATGAAGGAAGGATGACTCAAGATGAACCCCCTAAGGAAAACTTCCTTTACTCCAAGCATATGTCGTAACCAAAGAAAACTTGGTGATGTTAGTGACTTTGTAAAAATATCTACTATTTGTTCTTAAGTAGGTACATATTCCAGGTTGAGAACACCATCTTGAATAAGTTTGCGAATGATGCGCATATGAATCTCATTGTGTTTTGTCTATTAATGCTCCATAGGATTTCTAGAAATTTTTATTGCACTTTGATTATCACACCATAAGAGAGTAGGTTGATCCTACTAAATGCAAAACTCAAGGAATGATTGTCTCAGCCAAAGAACTTCTTGACTTGCAAGAACTACAACTCTATATCGAGCTTCTATTGTAGATAATGTAATTGTTGATTGTTTCTTGTATGACCAAGCAATAGGAGAAGATCCTAGACAATAACCAAATCTAGAGGTCAATTTTTTATCATCCACTAATCCATCCCAGTCAGAATTAGCGAAACCTACAAGCTCAAGAGAACTAGCAGTATATTGAATGCCAAAATTGGAATTTCCTTGAATATACCTAAGAATATGTTTTCTACTTTCCAATGACTTTTTATGAGGGTCATTAGCAAATCTAAAGACCGGCCTAATTGCATAAGCAATGTTAAGTCGGGTGTGTTTCAAATAAAGTAGATTGCCAACAAGTTGGTGATACGATGTAGGATCCACCCTGGGACTGGTGCAACTAGAAGTAAGAATAGAACCCAACTGAAAAGGATTACATGAAGCCTTATAATTAGCCATGTCAAAATGTTGGAGCAAATGAAGAGAATATTTCTGTTGGAAGATGGTGATTCCTTTTGAAGATTGGTGAACCTACAAGCTAAGAAAGTAGTGTAGAACACCAATATTTGTCATAGAAAATTGTCCCATCAATGCTTCCTTCACATTATGAATCATAGATTAAGAACTCCCTATGAGGATAAACTCATCCACATACATAATTATAATCAATAAACTAGATCCCTATCTCTTAGTGTAGATTGTTGGATCAGAGTGACAATGATTGAACCTTGAGGAAACCAGAAAATTGTCCATCTTCTCATATGAAGCTCTAGGAGCTTGTTTGATACCATTCAAATATTGCCTAAGCCTACAGACAAGTGAAGGATACTATACAAAACCAGGGGGTTGTCCATGTAAATATCCTCATGTAAATCACCATGAAAAAGAAAAACTCTGAACATACATTTGGTACACTTACAAACCTCGAGAGGTTGAAGGAGAAAACACAAGACAAATAGAATCCGTATTGGTAGCAAGAGTGAAAGTATCAAAATAGTCAATTTCTTCAACCTATGAAAATTCCTTAGCCACAAGATGTGCCTTATCGTTTTCTATAGATCAATCTACTGCATATTTGGTTCTGTAGACCCACTTGCAACATACCAACTTTCATCCCTTTGGAAGAGGAACACAATCCCAAGTATGATTCTTAATCAAAGAATAATACTCTTCTATCATGGCATTAGTAAACTTCCAAACCATTATAATTACCTTTTAAGTTGTCCCATGGTGGATTCTAGAGTGACGGTTAGTCCACATGATTGATTCTCAATGAGGTGAGTGTGAAAATCCAACACCCCACCTCAAACACAATTCGGGGAATTGAACTTGGGCCAAGGCTCTGATACCATGAAAGGGTACTAAAATACCCAAGGATCACACTACAAAGCTAAAAAAATCCTTCCACCAAGAGATCATCAGATGAAGAACAAAGAGAAACACACTTCATTGCTTGAGAAAATGAGCTTTACATGAACCTAATTTATAGGAACAATTTAGGCTTCTAGGAATAGCTAGAAGATAAGAGTAATGCCTCAAATAGATAAGGATAAGACTCACAATGTGGCTGATAAGATCGCTACATAAGATTGCAAGTTTAAATATTTATTGGAACTCTAACAAAGCATGCTATGAAATATTTAAAGTGATATTAGTATAATATGGAAAAGGTATTTTTTCATATATGTAAGATAACAAAAAATTATTATTTTGTGAAATTGTTTTACAAAGGGAAATTGAAACAACAAAATATTGTGATTTACGAAGTGGTGAATTTAGTAGGACTCATTCAAATCATATTTACATTATGTGCATATACGACTAAATGTATTTCACATCAGAATTATAAATTATTTAGTACAATGCATAATTACATAGTGTTCATCAATTTGGCATGGCATGGAACATGATGCTAGATCCTTTCTTAGGGAGAGACTAATAATGTGAAAACTGTGAAGGATTTTTCTTAGGTTTCTTTTGGCCTAAGAATTGAACCATTGACCATCTCATAACTTGTCAATTTTTTCAAAGGAAGAAATAATATTTATAAATACTCCTTAGATTTTTCTAAAAATTATCATACATTGTCTAATAACTTTGAAAAAATAATGGAGAAAGTAGGAATTGAAGTAGAGTCAAGAAGAGCTACTTTCTAATGTTATGAAAATTTCATGGTAAAATAGAGTATTAAAGTAAATGATAAAATTAGGACTAGTCAAAATCAAGATTAAACTAGAAATGAAATAAGAATGTCTCCTCTATTTGACTTATAGACTTATATATAAATTACTTAGAAAATTCAATCATTGACAATAAAGGAAGTATGCATATAAGAAGTTATGTTTTGTTATTGTTACTTCATGTGGATGATGTTATGTTATTATCAAATCATAAAAATATGTGTGATAAAAAAAAAAACAACATAGATCCATCTTAAGTATGGATATAACATGAGCCAAGTGGCTCATTACACAGGCCAATATGAGGGGGATGTGTAAGTGTGTCTGTCCATCTGTCCCCCTTTAAAATAAATTAAAAATATGTACCAAATAGAAAAATAATGCCACCTATTTTTATATATATATATATATATATATATATATATTATTATATATATATATATTATATATATATATAGAATAGTAGATAGATAAACTAAAAAAATGCATGAGCAAGATGTTTAAATTCATATACTTTTTCAAAAATATTTTCAACACAAGATTTAAAATAAACTATTTGAAGATCTTAAGTTAACTAAATTATGTCGATGTTTAAAGTATATATATCTATATATACAAAAAAATAAATTGTTGAAATTAAAACATTTAAAATGTTATATATATAAAAAAAAAACTTCGATATTAAAAAAAAACAAAATGTATATACATTGAATATATTAAATAATTTTTTTAAACATATATAATATATACATAATTACATAGATATTTTATCACACAAATAATAAATTGGTTTTTATATCCAATATATTTTTAGACATATGTGAATATTAGGTTCTTTATTTAAAATATTTTTATGATAACCCACATTGAATATTTTATTATACTATAGCATTAAAATGTTTATTTTAATAAAAACATTCTCTATATAGATATATATGAATTTATTATTCGACATTAGTTAGTTAACATAGATATAGTTTAATTTTTATTTAAATCTCTTGTGAAATATTTTGAAAAGTATATGATTTAATCATATTACTCATACATTTTTTGAAGAGAAATTTTATTTTTTATTTTTATTTTAGAGGGGGGCTTATGGACGGACACACTTACACATCCCCTTGCTGGGTTGTAGAATGAGCTTCTTGACTCAACAATCATTTCATATGATAGTGGCATTTTCTACTTAGGTAATATCATCGTCATTATTAAAACTCTTGTGTAGAGAAACAAATAATGGTAAACATGAATACCCTCTATTCTATACATAATAAATGAAAAAAAAAATAATAACAACAGCAATTTCATATAGTTCTTGTATGAGCTACAGAGTTAGTTAAA
Organism: Pinus taeda; assembly: GCA_000404065.3. Lineage (NCBI taxonomy): Eukaryota > Viridiplantae > Streptophyta > Pinopsida > Pinales > Pinaceae > Pinus > Pinus taeda. The sequence goes on along the minus strand of APFE030344452.1, from coordinate 52,318 downwards.
GAATCATAAAAGAAGGTTGAACATTAATAAAATTTTGTTTAGTAAACATATTTTAAGTAGAAACTAATTTATTTTTTGAAAGAGAAATATTAGTTATTATATTATTGATTTAATTATAAATTATAAATAAATACAAATAATTATTTACTCTATAAAATTAACTAGTTTTTTCTCGCTAGAGTTAGAAACCTTATAAATAAATCTGAACAAAATTTATATACGTTATATATTTATATATTTTATAGAAAAAATGAGACGATAATGTAATTAAGTATGACTATGAAAAATAAAATGAAAATAACCAATGCAAATATAAACATATTTTTTGTTTTCAATCACACAACTTTATTTTATGTATCCATAGAGCATATAATGTATGTCCCATTGCATAATATTATGTGCGAGTATAAAATGATTGGATATCGATAATGCATTTTGCACACAAAGTAGAAGTAAATTTAAAACTTTTATGAGCCCTCATGTTTTTGTTTATACATGTAATATGTATGTGCAGCTAAAGTACTCCAATTTAAACACTCCTCTTCATCCTCATTCATCTCGTTCCTGCAATGTTTAAAAATGAAGTCAAAGCAATGCATTCATGTAATGTTTAAAAATGAAGTCAAAGCAATGCAACTGGAACAATTTTTTTACTCGAATGAAGGAAATAAATATTTATTAATATAAAATGTTGGTATTAAAAAGTAAGTATACTGAAGCTTGGATGATTGTTAATTTTTCTTTTGTAAAGACTTATACCTTTACTAATTTTTTTGTTTTGTTTTCTACTTGTATCATAGGGAAGTTATCCATGTGGTTGTGGAAGGATATCAATGAACATAAGCAAATCAAACAAATAGTTAAAATAACCTTTTTCTAAATTTCATAATTCAATTTCTCCCTTTTATTTCATTATCTTTATAAAAAAAATCATTCTTTATTTATCAATAATATGATGGTTTTTCACAAACATTATTTAATCATTTTATTTATCCTACACAAAAAGTAGATTATTCACTCAATATATTTATGTTTTAAAAAAATATCACATAATTAAAATTTCACACAATTTAAACATTATATAATAACTAATTTCTTTAAATTTACTAGAAAATGAATTGGAAAAAAATATTTTTAATTATTGTACCTCTCATTTACACTTTTCCATGCTAAAGAATTAAAGGAGACATTGCTTATTTCCATCTTATTCCCAATTATGGTTGGTAGTAACTGATGGTAAATAGGTTGTAGCTTGTTTACGTTATTTAAATTAGTATGAACTATTTTCATGGATTTTAAATTTAGGTGTCATTTTTATGAAGCATAACAAAAATATTGCACAAATATTTAAAAAGCATGGCATAATTATTGCAACCATGTCTAGAAATTATGGAAAAAAAATCGAAGGCATTTATTCACATGACACAAAGGCTGCAATAAGGCCTTCAAAGTTACGGTTCAATCAAATGTTTGAAAAATCATTTTTTTCAATAATATTGATTTTTTTTTTCAAAATTAAACATTATAATTTGAATTGGTCAATATTAAACTAATAATGGTCAACACTTCAAAAATATTGCTAGAGTTATGCCTTACAGGGGACTAACAATGAAAGAATATTATTATTTTCAATTACTTATCTCTATAAAAGTGGAAATTGATTGCACGTATTAAAATATTTTTTTGTTATTATTACTCATCAATTTTTTAATGTATGTATTATTTTATTTGGGACAACATCTACCATATATTGGTTCATAGAGCACCTCTTAGTACAAATAGTTTGTAATTTTATTAATAAAAACAAAATTATAATATAACAAATTTAA
>APFE030344452.1:9552-30809 GCA_000404065.3 Pinus taeda | reverse complement strand
TGTTGATTGTTTTGTACGTCTTGTTGAAATATAGTATCAAGAGTGAATGAGTTCCATAATTCTTTTGCACAACCAATACATGTATATATAGGTTTATCCATAACATGTGGTAGTTGTCCCAAATCACCACCCAATATAATTGACCTCCCAAAAAAAAAAAAAAAAAAAAAAAAAAATTCTTTTTTCTGGGAAAATATGTCAAAGTCTTGAATCAATCTTTAACAAAAAAAAATTAATAAAACTCATTTCATCTATGAAAATATATTTCACATGCTTCATCTCTTCTTGGAATGTAAGTAAACTTTGTTGTTTCAGTGGTTTTATGTCTTTGATTGGAATTTTAAGTGCATAATGAATTGTTTTTGCAGAAATGTTGAAAGTTGCAACCCCTAAGTAGTAATGGACTCTTCCCAAGAAAGGACTCAGTTTCAAATGCTTTTTAAATGGCTCCAATCAAATAAGATTTTCTTGTGCTTGCAATTCCTTGGATTAGCATGAGTATTTAGCCATCCTCTGATTTAGAATGGTCATGGATAATATTAAATGTTTTTCTTTGCTTAGCGCTAAAAATTTCAAAGGAGTAAGAGTTTCTATGGTGGTTAGTGCAAAGTGAATTCAAATTTTGCATTTTAGATATGAAATGAATAGCAGATTATAGGTGAATTCATCAAAAAGAAAATTATTCCAATTATATGCACGATCGCGATCTCTATGTCCAAACATCTCAAACTCATTGTAATTTATATATTTATTCTTATACAATCCACAAAGAATATCCTACTCATCCTCTTTAAAATCAACATGTGTATTTTGAACACCATCTTCTTTAGATTCAACTAGATCAATTGGAGGCAATGGATTGCAATCAACATGCCATGGTTGGTATTGAAAGTTTTCCCAGTTATGCATAATATCATCATCTATCTCACCAATATCTTTGTGAAAATCATGAAAGGTCTTGTATAATAACAACTCAAACCAACAAAATTCACAAAACGTGTCATCTTCTCAATTCAGAATTGAGGTAAATCGATGGAACAGACGTACAATAACTGCAATCTTCCATTGTAACCATTTTTTCCCATGTCAATGTTTATCATATGACCATGATTTAGCGACATCTTTTGATGGAAGGTGCTCAATATCAACAAGTCTCTTGGTATATGCATCAATATGGGAATTATCATTGTCGGTAGCATATGCATCAACCTATACTTGTTTAAAAACCTTCATACCAAAATTTAGAACCACAAATCGATGATTAAATTCAGAAAGAGCGATCTCAAGAAGCAAATGACATGTCTTTTATGCATCGATATCTCTGTCAACAATTGTTTCACACAAAAAACTCTTGTATACATGAGTTGTGGGTTCATTTGGATTTTGAATAGAAGATACACACATCAACATATGATGGAATGTTTCAAATCCATTTTTAGATTTTACAACATATTTTTCTATTTAATTAATGAAGATGCACTTTGAAAGAATAGGTTGCTAATCTATATTAGCTCTCCACATCATCAACATTTCATGATTGTGTGTATTCAATCTATGATCATTTCTTCTTCTTTCATATTTCTTTTCTCCATTCTCATCAACATAGATTTTTGACTCATCACATAGATCCCATGGTGCCTTATATCGACATACCAATCTTCTCACTTTCTTTCAGAGGTAAGATCTTTCATTGCATGTGATGTGATGCTCAACACAATTAAGAAGTTCTTCATAATCAAGCAAAGGATAAGCTTGAAATATTTGTTGTGTGTCCTTTATGAAATGATGATCATCAACAGTAAGTCTAAACTAAATATTTCTTTGATGTCGATTGCGTGGATTCATTGCCTGTACACATCCATCAAAATATTCTTTAACAATTTTAACCTGTGTAGGATCATACCAGTTCAATGTGTCCATGTTAGGAGAATATTTTAAACAAAGAAATCCATGTACATGTGAAGATTTGTGATGTTGTCACTCATAGTGATAGCAATAATCTGTAGCATGATGAAAATGCTTAAATTTGTTATCTCAAAACATTGTATGCCTTAGGTGCATATAATATGCTACAATATGAGGATTGTCAATTACATGTTGACATCTCCATTTTCTTCCTTTTTTTATATTTGTAGGACATGTTCCCAACATTAATTTATGTAAATCTTACCATTTTCATATCTTCTTCACTTAATGTAAAGAATAGTGTGGGACACCTAATCTGTTGAACCAAGTCAGATAGCTCAACATGACACTTAGTCCAATATGCACGTGTACCTCTCAATATAGTTCCAAATTGCATTAATATTTCTCCAGATCATGATTCTGGAAGATTTTGTAGACGTTCTCATAAATCCTCTATTGTTTTTGGTAGATATGTCAAATTCATTTTTAGAAAAACTGCAAAGGAATATTGAGCATGATGTCTCATGATGGTATTGAGTAAAAAGTATCTGAATCGTGGGTTCCTTTCAAACCTGTTGTCATGATATTGGTGAAGATGTTTTGCAATCTCATTATGATGAACATTTTTCTTTCATGCTTGCAACCAATCTTCTTCATCGTTCGAGAACAATGCTCGAAATTCCATATTAAATTATCCCACCGTGTTATATTCATTAATTGGACACGAACCAATGCTAGGCCAACTAAGTACTTCTTCTACATTAGGGTTATGTTCCTTTCCATTAGGATTCTTTGCCCAATCTCAAATAATATCAGTCTCTCATCATGCATTAGGAATATTTTCTGCAAAATAAGATGTGTGTAACCCATCTAATTCATCATCATTCCCTCGAAGTCCTTCGAACATTGAAAATTCAGTGTCAATATCTATATTTTCCAAAGTAACAACATTAATCATATGTGAAACATCTGTGCAACTTGGAAATTATCTAAGTGCATTGTTATCAACTTGAACTCCAAAATAAGATGGATCATTCTTAATCTTATAATATAATGCACGCGATACAATATCGTTTCTAACAGTAAAATCATAATTTGATTCTTTTCCACCTTTTTTGCACACCGCAATAATCAAATCCGAGTATTTAATATGTCTAGGTAATTTCACGGCAAGATGGGGAACCTCTTGTGGAAAACTAATGGTGTTTCCTCTATATTTATATTTTCCACCTATCAAATACATAACCTGACAAATTGGACTTGCCCATGCTATCAACATCTCTTCAACTTGAGTTAGTTCTGTAAGAACTTTAGACTGTCTTCCTAGATTCATATGATTATCAGTTGAAAATCTCTTATCAGTTCCTTCTCGGTTACATCTAATACACATTGGACCTGTATTTTTATTAATTACTTGAATTCCAGGATATGACTTTTCACACACATGGCACATATGATTTTCAACCAATCAATCAATCCTATCACAAAAATTTTGATGCACGGTATGCATATTAGCAAGAATTATAGTTGTATCTTGTCCATATCTTCTTCGTTGTGCATTTTATTCTTCTTATTTTTCTTGTTCCTTTCTTTGTCTATATGTTCTATCATATTCTCTTTGATATGTTCCTTGATTTTCTCTATTCACCCTTTGTTCTTTATACTCTTCAGTTGTGATTTGTTATGCCTTTCTTTGTTGATATTGCATATCATCAAGAATTATAGGTTGGTCTTCTTATTCATATTTTTGTTTCTTTATTCTTCATGCTCTTTAAATGTTATTTCCTTCACTTTTTCTTGTCCCTCTCTTCTTCATTGTGCATTTTATTCTTATTTTTTTTGTGCCTTTCTTTGTCTGTATGCGCTTTGATATTCTTTTTTATGTGATGCTTGATTTTATCTATTCACCCTCTGTTCTTCATACCCTTCAGTTGATATTTGACGTGCCTTTCTTTTTTGATATTACATATCATCAAGAATTATAGGTTGATATTCTTGTTCAAAATTCTGTTTCCTTTGTTCTTCATGCTCTTCAGATGTCATTTCCTTCAGTTTTTCTTGTCCATCTCTTCTTCATTATGCATTTTCTTCTTATTTTTTTTTGTTTTTCCTTTCTTTGTCTATATTTTCTTTGATAGTATCTTTGATATGCTACTCAACTTTCTCTATTCACCCTTTGCTCTTCAGACTCTTCAGTTGTGATTTTTTGTGCCTTTATTTGTTGTATTGCATATCATCAAGAATTATAGGTTGATTTTCTTGTTCAGATTTTTGTTTCCTTTGTTCTTCATACTCTTTAGATGTCATTTTCTTCACCTTTTCTTGTTCATATCTTCTTTATTGTGCATTTTCTTATTCTCTTTTTTGTTGTGCCTTTCTTTGTCTATATGCTCTTTGATATTATCTTCATTTGCTACTCAATTTTCGTTATTCACCCTATGTTCTTTAGACTCTCTAGTTGCGATTTTTTGTGCCTTTCTTTGTTGGTATTGCATACCATCAAGAATTATAGGTTGATATTATTGTTTAGCTTTTTGTTTCATTTATTCTTCATGCTATTCAAATGTCATTTTTTTCACCTTTTCTTGTCCATCTCCTCTTTGTTGTGCATTTTCTTCTTCTCTTTTTTGTTGTTCCTTTCTTTGTCTATATTCTCTTTGATATGTTACTCGATTTTCTCTATTCACCCAATGTTTTTCAGAATCTTTTGTTGTCATTTGATGTACATTTTCTTCCTCTAATTTTTTTTGTTCATGTCTTTGTCTATACACTCTTTGATATGATTCTTGATTTCCTCTACTCACCCTTTGTTCTTCAAACTCTTATGTTGTCATTTGATGTGCATTTTCTTCTTCTCTTTTTTGTTGTGTATTTCTTTGTCTATATGCTCTTTGATATGCTACTTGATTTTCTCTATTCACCCTCTTTTCTTCATACTCTTATGTTGTCATTTGATGTGATCATTTATTTTCTCATTGATATTCCTTTTGATATGCTTCTCAATTCGATTTTTATTCTTCACTTTTTTTCTCTCTTCTATCTTCTCTTTCTTTGCCACATATTTCTTTTGAATTCTCTATTTCTTCTTCTTTTTTTTGTCTAACACGTTCACGTCTTTGCCTTCTTATACTCTCAATAAATAGATCATCCTTGTGGTTATTACGAGATGACATGGTTATGTCAGTGACTGCAACACAAAAATCAATCCATCTTGTCAACAATCAATAATTACTTTAAATAGACACTAAAATAAATGCATCAATGCATTTATTAAGATAGGTTTAAAACTAACATTTACACATAAATCAATGCATGTAGTGTACTTATATATCAACACTGAAATAAATGCTTTCACTGAAAAATGAGTTTAGAAATGTTTGAATTAAAGTAATGCTCTTTATCACTAAATATTAATGATTCGTCCTCAATATTAAGGATTAATTTAAGGAAATGATAAGTAGAGGATTCATCCTTAAGGATTAAATTAGCAATTCCTCCTCTTTCTTATATGTCCCATCAATACACCTTAATCACATATTATATGGAAAAACTTTTCCTTTATCTTTAACTATATTTTGAAAATGTGAACAAAAATTATATGTGAACTTTATTTCCCTTCATGTCTAATTATATATTAAAAACATGTGTAAAAATTGAACTTTAAATTTTTAAATATATAAAGTCAATGGAAAAAGGATAAGAAATAAGCAATATACTTTTAAAAAAAATTAGAATAAACATAAGATCCATAAACTTAGGATATTTACTTATAAGATCTATGAATAAATTATAATTTGCTTAGTTAAATCTTACTTAAATGAATATTTCAATACATAATTAATCATAACTATAACTAAACTATATACATATAAGTAAGTGATTCATTGTAAATAAATGAATTATTACTTGTATTGCCCTTTCATCATTCTTAAAGTTATCTTAAAGTTAAAGTATTGTTAAAGTTAACCTATTGTTAAAGTTAAATAGAATGGCAATAACTTCTTAAATGATTCTATAAATTAGCATACCTTTTATATTTAACCCTATCTTATGCTCTACTCTAAAGGATTTTGACTGGTCTATATAGATATTGTTATTATTGGACATTAGGTGATAAGACATCTCTAATTTTATGTTTCCGAATTTTTCTTTTAGATAGGTAAGACATGTCTTGAAAATTGTACGAAGACATGTCTTGAAAATTATACAAATCTAAGTTACCCGGGCAAAATTCCTAAAGACTTCGTTTTTACTATTTTGTTGAAATACTATTAAGTCCACTGTGTTATCATTCACAGTTCCATAGTCTAGTGGTCAGGAAATTTAAGTCTAAATCTAGTAACCCGAGTTGAAATCTCGGTGGAACTTTTTTGTGCTTCGACCCTGTTTTTAATCTAGTATTGTCTAACTCTTGATTTTCTTAAAGCCAGAATTCGATATTAGGTCAAATGGTGTTTTTTTTTAAACGTGTTTTTCAAAATATAAATAAATTTAAACCAACTAAAAGGTGGGTCAAGATCGTCGGATTGGTCAAGTTGGCAAATAATTAGTGCCAACAAAAATTTAAGTTAGTTATCATTCATGGTTCCATGGTCCATTGGTCTGGAAATTGGACTCTGAGTCCAGTAATATAGTATAGTCTAATTCTTGATTTTCTTAAAGTCAGAATTTGATATTCGATGAAATGGTGTTTTTTTAATGAATTTTTCGAAATATAAATAAATTTAAACTGACTAAAAGGTTGTCCGAGATTCGAATTCACCCGTCGGAATCGTCAAGTTGGGCAACAATATTTAAAATGGTAGGATATTTTCATTAAAATTTTGATCCTATTTTAATAGAAAATAGAAAAATATATTTAACCGATATTTTCTTTTAAAATTCAATCCTATTTTAATAGAAAATATAAAATATATTCAACCATATTTAAGCGAGTGAATAATTTGAGCGAGACTTATTTCGATTGCTTATCATACCAATCATCAGTGTTGGGCGGGATTGATTATTCAGAGCTATGGATAAGACTTACAGTAACTATTTTGATGTTTCAGTTACGTTTCTGCACAGGTCAATTGTGTGTAACCAATTGTTTAATTTATTTCTATTTTCTATACCAATTTGAAGAATTCTGCTTTGAATTCGGAATTGTAGAGATTCATATATATATTTATTCTAGTGGTAACAATGATTCATTACACAGAATAGGATCCACAGACTCAAAGCAGATGAAAAAGGTAAAAGCAAAAATGCAGAAAATTTTAATCCAAAAAATCGAAGTCAAACATGGTTTGTTCTCACACTTAAATCCTTTCCAAAAAATATTTCTTCCACTTCGCACAGCTCCTGAAATCCTTTCTTACAAATACAATTTCACTCTTCTCACTTTCACTTAAATGTTTTCTCAGAAATACAATTGGACACTTTGGTTTTCTGTTAAATTTATATATTTAGGAAGAGACGTGTTATTTCATTAGAGCTGACATGCTAAAATTATTAAAAATGTTAAAAATTATATTTTCATTTATATTTAGATTTACATTTACACTTACATGTTGTTTACATATTTAGGTGTTTTTACGTGAGATCTACTCATTTGAAATAAAATATGAAAATAAATTTGTATATCATTTCTTTTTTATTAACAAAGTTTTTTAATATACAAGATTTTGTTTTTTATTTTTTTAATATATCCACTAAAACATATGTAAATTTAAACTTCATATGTTAATAAATGTTGTAGGCCAACATTGTCTTGCCATTAAATATAGAAATTATGTTTTGGGAAAATTTTCATAAATAATTATAATTTACATTAGTCAATACTAAATTAATAGTAATCAATCAAAAAATCTAATCGTATAGTCTTTGCTTTGGTAGAAACTAAAAAATTGGGCAATGAAGCAAATAAATTAATCGATTAATCAAGCTGAAGGAATTAAATAAACTTTTCATTCGTCAACGTAAGTGTAACACTCACCACAACAGATAATAATATATATATATATATATTATATATATATAATATTAAATTATATGACTCCTTAGCTGAGCAGATGTATCTCTAATCAATAATACATTTAATTTATTTTGCTTTTACTTAGGTTAACATCGAAATAAAGGGTAGTTTCACATAATGGGGTCTCATGAGCTTAATAAGATCATTAGCAGGCTTTTATACTATCTGTGTGTGCAACATTATTATGGCAATTAATATATGTATATATCAATTATTTGGTTTGGTAACTTTGGATACCCCACCAAGGATTAAGGCTTAGGTTGCTCTTAACAAATATTTGATTACTCATGTTGTGGATTCAATAATTCTAGGTTTGGTCCTTAATGTTTCCATGATAGACTCCTAATTTTAGGATCATAAACACCTAGTCGAATCCCCAACGGTCATCCTTAGGGTTTCCCATCAACAACGTAAATTATTCGATGGTGGTTGATGGTAATTTTTTCACCTTCGGCTCCCATCCAGTTCCACCATTCTTCTCCTTCGTCAGGTTTCTGTGTGACCGGTGGTTGCAAGGGGTTTCACTCATTTCCTCTTGTCAATATTCACAAGTCATTTGTAAACTCATAGTCATTTAACATTGTTTCGAGTGTCGGTTTAGTTTTGTTTTTGTTTCTTCTCTCACAGAGTCATGAATCTGGTTTCGTAGTGTAGAGTCAAGGTGGATTGGTGACCTTGGTTCATGACCTCTTTCTCTTGCCCCAGCATTTGGCCAAACCCTCGATTCATTAAGTAATTTGCACCTATCCCTTTTTGAGCTTAACTATCAATTTCCCCTCTCTGAGATTCACACCAAACCTTATGTCTCTGTCATATAGGTACCTATAGTATCTCGGATCCTCTTGCATTTTCTCCGCATGTTCCTAAGATGAGACTCTCGAACCCATTCAGGGGTTTTCTTTTTTTCTTCATTTATGTCTGTTCATTATGGCTAAATATGAGTACATCTATGCATAATTTCCTCATTCAATAGCTTACCAGTGTTACTTATGAATTTATTTCTCATTGGAAATTATGTGTCATAGGTGAGTCTCCCTGACGTCAACTTGTAAGTTCGTTTTCCTTAGGGCTCGTGGGGCAACCATAATTAATCTGATTTGGGTTCATTAACCTACCTCTAGAGAGTCCACAAAATCATGGCTATACACAAGGGTTATTTTCTTTAAATGTATCATTTGTAGCTCTGATTGATTTAAGGGTAAAATGGATACTAAGTCTGGCAAGCTCTCAATAGGGTGTTGCGACTTGTAATTTTTCTATTATGATAACAATAGTTATATTCTGAGTTTTATTTAAGGCTCATGTGGCCACAGTTAATTTTTTTTTTCTCTCGTTGGGTTATAAACGGTGATTATAATTTCCCACTGGAGTTTTGGAATATGATATTGTGTATCATGTGGGTTTTTGGACCTGGAATGGAGTAATACGTTTTTCCTCTATTCTCGTTGAAACAAAATGGTACATAAATGGTTCTTTTCAAATTATTTGTGGTTATGGTTATATGATATGTTTAGTGAAGCAATGCCTTCTAAGCATAACTCAAATGTTACATTTGCATAATTTTTATTATATTTTCTTGTTGTTTGATGTTAATATATTATGCACATAGTTATTGTTTGACTTATTCAATGAATACCTGAAGGTTATTAAGTTATTTCTTCACAAAAATGTTTTTAGCCATGTTAGTTATATGTTCTCAACCCTAGTGGGCTTCTGTTTCATACCTTGGCTAAAAGATTCAATAGTTTTAGAAGGAGGATTGTTTCCCAACTAAGCCTAGTTTTAGTCTCAAAGACTATCCAAATCCCTTTTCAGTGCAGTTTTAATTACAATTACCATTCCATCTATGGTTAACAAGCCTATTGGCACCCCTCTCCTATCATTATCTGGGTTATAGGCAGGCTTCAATTATACATAGAAAAAATACGCTTTCAAATAAATGAGTTTTAGTCTCTTATTTACACAAAACACTTGAACTTGGCCTTACCAATTTTCCTTTGACCAGAAAGAATTCTTCTATTACACATCAATGTCAGTAGATATATTACACTTTCATTCATGCTATGTATAGTATATTTCCATTTCGTCAGGTCCTTCATAACTCAAGTTCTAATACATTTAAACTTATGACAATTTAATTGTATTATACAAAACTGATATTAAAAAAAACTCTTATTTCACCATTCGATTAACACATTTCAAAAAATTGATTTCTTTTTAAAAATACAATCTTTTAGAAAATTAAATATTACTTATATGTCCTACTTAGCTCTCTCATATAAATTAGCCTAGGGAGAGACTCCTTTATCCACCAAACCTATGAGATTGCAAATTAGGTCTAGATCCAACCCCCCCCCCCCCCCTGAGCCTCTTGGTTTCCAGAATAGGATTGGATAGAATTCATTCTGAAACCTCAAGGCCCTTTGTCCAGTCTAAAACTTATTTTAAAGGGTTTCCATTGGCTATGACTAGCTCAAGGAGACCATGTTTGCAATACTATTGCTTCTTTAGCGTCCTATCACAAGTTCTTCTTCTTCACTTTCCCCCTCAGGAACACATTTTCCTGTTTTCTGAGATCTTTTCTTTTAATCTCTTTTAGGGAATGAAGTAACTTTCTAATCATTTGGAAACTCAAGATTCTTTTATATATTTTTTATAAGTTTTTCCCCCATAATTTCTGTAACTCAACATGACTAACTAAAGGAAGAATAAAAATAATTAAATTGTATAGTTCAAGTTATTTTACTTGTCTTTACCAAACTGAGTTACCAAGTCTTCACACCTTAAAAATAAATGACAACTATTTGCATGCCAATGGGTGTCACATCTTACCTGCATGAGAAAAACACGCTCTTCGGTGTTTATTCGTGTTCTTGAAACATATTAGGATATGATCCTTGCATAAAGCCTTCATCCTCCTAGGTGGCCTCTTCGGGGCTAAAGTGCTTACTTTGCAATTTAACCTTGGTGATGGCTCACCTTCATAGTATTGTTTCTCTCCAATGGAGTATACACAAAGGCTCTACCACAAACTCTTCGTCTAGTTCTACCTGTCCACATCATAAAATGCCATTAACTCAAGAATGTTTAATAATAATACCATTAATTATTACCAAAAAAATTATCTATCAAAATGTTACCTGCACCTCTTGTGAGTTAATAATATGTTTAGAATCATATAAATATTTCTGGAGTAAATAAATGTGAAACAAATTATGGACCCATATATAGCTAGGTAATGCAAGTTGGTATGCAACAGGTCTAATTCTTTCGAGAATTTGGAAGGGTCTACAATACCGTGGGTTTAATTTTGCACAAACTTTCCACTATATAGTGCTTTTCTTGGGTTTCACTTGAACATATACATGGTCCCCTACTTAAAATTCCTTATAATTTATTTTCCTATCTTCATAAGATTTTTCCTATCTTGGGCAGTCTTCAAATGTTGTGATACCTTTCTCATAGTGAACTCCATTTCTATCAACATGTCCGAACCTAGAAAAAAATTATCCTACAGGTTATTATAGTTAATAGGTGTTCTACATCTTCTTCCTTATAAGACTTTGAAAGGGATCATCTTTAATGGTTCATGGTAATTGTTATTGTATGAAAATTCCACCAGTTGTAGGTACACTTCCCATTTACTAGGTTGTTGCATTACATACATTTTTAATATGTCTTCTAATATTTGGTTCACTTGCTTTATCTTCCCATCGGTTTGTGGGTGATAGGCAGTGCTAAATTAAACGTGAGTCCCTAGACTGGTAAAGAAAGTTTTCGAAAATACTGAAGTGAATTTCACATCTCTATCATAAATCATAACTTTTGGTGTTCCATGAAGTCTAAATATATCCTGCATAAATATGACCACAATTTGAATGATTTTATCGGATTGAACATGGATAAAATGAGCTTCCTTGCTTAAGTTATCCACCACCACCATAATTGAATCATTATGTTTCTTAGTTTTAGGTAAGACGGTAATAAAATTCAGAGTTGTTATTGTTACCTCCCATTTCCATTATGGGATGGATAATGGGTGAAGCATTCCAGCTTGGTGTTGATGTTCCACTTTAACATGGTGACATTCCAAGAACTTAGCCAAGTATTCTGATATATTTTCTCATACCAGGCCAGAAATAACCTTTCTTAACGTTAGCGAAATTTTTTTAGTAGCTTGGATGAGTAGCATAGGGTCTCTTGTGAAATTCATCTAATATTAGCTGGCCTGCTATCTCAATTTGATAGTCATCTATTTTGGTAGTTACCTTCCTTTTTAAACCCATGGCCAGTTGTACGAACCAAAAAATTTTAAAATTTTGACTTGCAGATGACACATCTCCACAATTTTGTGACTGACATAACTTAAGTTGCCTCTTGGGTCTATTAAAATTGACTCAACATGGTTATGCATCTTACCTTCAAATTTTATCATTGTAGGTTGATATTCAGCTTGATGGTCATCCAAGGAAGCATTAATCCTAGGTATACTTTGTGCCACCTCTCTAACTGTAGTAGCCTCATGAATATTGGAATCCCACTATGATCTAGTGTGACGAGGGAAATTTTTATAGTAATGAGGCTCCCCACAACCCCAACACTGTAATGGAGGTCTCTGTGATAAACTAAATTTTGGTTTACTAGATACTTTTGCTTGTTTAAATTCATTCTTTGATTTAATTTTTTTTGCTGAGACTTCCTAAAAGGTTTGTTATGTTGGATTTTATATATGTTCTTAGCACCTCCAGTTTTATTATTTTTAATATTTTGGAAGGGTTTATTTCCTTTATTATTTATCCATCCCTTCCTAACTTCTCCCTTCTGCATCATTTGTTGATAACAAAACCATGCCTTTCTGATGATTTCATCCATAATTTTTGGAATATTAAATTCCAATTGTTCTCTCATAAAAACTAGAAGACTTCTCATAAAGAATTGTACCTTGGCCTTCTCCTCATGTATATAGGTTACATATCTTAACGGGGAGGTAAACTTGGTTGCAAAAACGTCCGTGGATAGTTGTCCCAATCGTAGATCATGGAACTCCTTTGCCTTGTCATCATAGAACCAGTCAGTCAAATAGTTTTCTCTAAAATCTTTCTAAAAGTCTCCCCAAGTCATCCCCATTCATCAACAACATGAACAACCTTGACCTCTTCCCACCATAATGTGGTCTTCCCCTGCAACTGGTAGATGGTTAATATTTCCTTCAAATTACCATCATAGTCATACATTTGGAAGTATTTATTGATGTTAATGAACCATGCCTCAATAGCTTCTTCCATTTCCCCATCAAAAGTTGGGGCTTTAATTTTGTTGAACTCCCCTTTTAATTTTATCTTTTGCTTCTTATTCTTTGGGTGATCTGACACATTTTCATATTCTTCCTCATTTCCACCCTTATCCCCTTCCACTCACTAAGTATCACTTCGTTCAGGCATATTTACACCTCTATGCCTATGTTCCTCTTCCCTATCTATTGGGAATCATGATTGTCATTAGACCAAAACCCACGGGTGTTAGTCAAATATCACACCGCTAGAGATAAGGATCCATGAGAGGTTGCTAGTCCATGTCGTGAAACACAAAGGGAGTGTTGACTTATCCAATATCCAACAATCTCCTCCCAACGTGAGTCAGGTGTGTATCGAACTCGTGACCTACACTTTGATACCACTAGCCAGGAATCAAAATTGTTGTTAGACCAAAACCCATAGATCTTAGTCTATGATTGCATCACCAAAGATAAGAATCCATGAGAGGAAATTAGTCCATGTCGCGAAACACACAAGGAGCATCGATTTATCCAATGTCCAACACTATCTTCATTACCAGAAATAGGCATGGAAGTTCTATGATTCTAACAATTATATAGGATTTTTAGTATTTGTTCTTATCCCACATTAGGCTCTTATTATCTTCCCTCAAACTAAGCATTTCAGCTCTTAGTTATTGTACAGTTTCCATCAACATAATAGTTGAGTTTTGGTGACCTCCTTCTAGTTGAACCCACATTTCTGGAGTAACACGTAAGATGGGTATGGAGCTTGATTCCCCAGTAGGTCTTATCAGTTGTATACTTCCATCTCCTCTTCTCATCATACTTATTCTGTGGTCACAAACATATACTTTTTTGTTATATTTCCCAAATAGGCCATAATATTATAACTAGGCTCTGACACCATTTGTAACACTAACCACAATATATATATATATATATATATATGATGTTGTGCCTTAAACCAACGCATGTATCTTTAATCAATAATACATTTAATTTATTTTATTTTTTACCCGGGTTAACATTGGAAAAAATGATAGTTTCATACAATGGGGTCTCATGAACTTAATAAGATCATCAACAGGCTCTTATACTATCTCTGCATGCAACATTATTATGGAAATTAATATAGGTATATATCATTTATTTGGTGTGGGAACTTTGGAGACCCTTCCAAGGATTAAGGCTTAGGTTTCTCTTAAAATATATTTGATTAGTCATGCCATGGAGTTGATCATTCTATATCTGGTCCTTGATGTTGCTATGATATACTCCTTGTTTTACGATCCTCAACACCTGGTCGAATCCCCACCCTTTATCTTTAGGGTTTCCCATCAATGACACAGATCATTCGAGGGTGGTTGAAGGTAATAGTTTCACATTTAGCTCCCATTCAGTACCACTATTCTGCTCCTCTATCAGGCTGCTCTACAGCTAGTGGCACTAAGGGGATTTTCTCATTTCCTCTTGTCAATCTTCATAGGTGAGTTGTAAACTCATAGTCATTTAACACTATTTGAAGTGTCGATTTAGTTTTATTTTTGTTTCTACTCTCACAGAGTCATGAATCTTGTTTTGCTGCATAGAGTCAAGGTGATTGGTGAGCCTCGTTCATGACCTCTTTCTCTTTCTCTATCATTTTTCCAAACCCTTGACTCATCAGGTAATTTGCACCTCTTCCTTTGTGTGCTTAACTATCTCTTCCCCTCTCTGAAATTCACCTTAGACCTTATGTCCTTTCCATACTCGTACCCAGAGTATCTTAGGTCCTCTTTCATTTTTGAAGGTCATTCCTAAGGTGAGAATCCCTAACTCATTTAGGGGTTTTATTTTTTCCTTCCCTTTTCTCTATTCGTTACGGCTGAATATGAGTACATCTTTGTGTAATTTCCTCTTGCAGTAGCTTACTGGTGTTATTTATGGATTTCTTTCTTATTGGAAATTTTGTGTCACGGGTGAGTCTCCCTAACATCAGCTTGTAAGTTCGCTTTCCTCAAGGCTCATGGGGAGACCAAAGCTAATCTTCTACAGGTTTTTTCTTGTCCAAGTTCTGGGTTCTTTCACCCTACCTATGGAGTGTCCACAAAATCAAGGCTATAGGCTAGGGTTATTTTCTTTAAATGTATCATTTGTAGCTCTAATTTATTTAAGGGTAAAATGGATACTAAGTTCAACAAGCTCTCAATAGGGCATTGTGACTTTTTATTTTTCTATTACGATAACAATAGTTGAATTCCTTGTTTTATTTAAGGGTCATGTGCCCAAAGGAAATGGTTTTATGCTCACGTTAGGTTATAAAATATGATTATAATTTCTCGTTGTGGTTCTAGAATTTATATTTTGTATAATGTGGGATTTTGGACCTGGAATGGAGTAACAAGTTTTTCCTCAGTTATATTTAAAAGAAAATTGCACAAAAGAGGTTATTTTCAAATTATTTTTGGTTATGGATGTATCATATGTTTAGTGAGGCAGTGCCTTCTAGGTGTAGCTCAGATCTTAGATTTTCATAATTGTTATTATATTTTTTTGTTAGTTGATATTAATATATCGTTCACATAGTTATGGTTTGGCTTATTCAATGAATTTATGAAGGTTATTAAGTTCTTTCTTCCCAAAAATATTTTTAGTCCCATCAATTATATATTCTCAAACATAAAGATCTTTTGTCTCATACTCCAGCTGAAATATTTGATTGTTTTGGGAGGAGGATTGCTTCCCAATAAACCCCAGGTTTAATCTCAGAGACAATCCAACTTCCTTTTTGGTGCAAGTTTGATTACACTTATTATTCCCTCTGTGGTTGACAAGCTCGTTGGAACCCCTCCCCTACCATTACCTGGGTTATACGTAAGATTTAATGATACACAATATCACACACACACAAAAAATACACCTTAGAATATCTATGTTTTAGTCTCTTATTTACGCAAAATACGGACACTTGGCCTTATCAATCTTCCTTTGACCAGAAATAATTCTTCTATTTACGCATAAATGTCAGCAGATATATTAAACTTCCATTCGTGCTATGTAAAATATATTTCCATTTCATGGGGTCTTTCATAATTGAAGTTCCAATACATTTAAACTTATGACAAGTTACTTGTATTACACAGAACTAGTCTTAAGAAAAACTCTTATTTCACCATTTGATTAACACATTTCTAAAAATTGATTTCTTTATAAAAAGACAATCTTCCAAAAAATTAAATATTGGTTATTTGTCCTACTTGGATCTGTCACATAAATTATGTCAGGGAGAGACTCCTTTATCCACCCAACCTGCGTCACAGGAAATTACATCCAAATATCCCTCCGAGCCTCTTAGTTTCTAGAGAAGTTTTGTACAAAATTCATTCTGAAACCTCAAGACCCTTAGTCCAGTCTAGAATTTCTTTTCAAGGGTTTCCACTAGCTCTGACCAGCTCAAGAAGACCCTTTCTGTAGTACTACTGCTTCTTCCTTGACAACGTCCTATCACACATTCTTCTTCTTTACTTCCTGCATGAGGCATGCACTGCCCTCCTTTCAGAGATCTTTTATTTTAATCTCTTTTAGGGAAGGAAGTAATTGTCTAACCGTGTGGAACTCAAGTTCTTATATAATATATATATATATATATATATAATATATATATAATTCTTTCTGCTGTAATTTTTCCAACGCAGTATGACTGACTAAAGGAAGAATAAAAATAATTAAATTCTATAGTTCAATTTCTTTTACCAGTATTTACCAAACTGAGAAACCAATTCTTCACACCGTAAAAATAAATAACAACTACTTACATGGCCACGGATGTTACAATAAGTTTTCCATTTTTTAAATATATAGTTTAATGAAAACAACTAGTTTGTTGGAATTATTTCATCACTTGTAATGAACTAGAACTCTAAAATTATGTACAAGAACCAAATAATAAATGCAAATATTAAGATGAATTTTTCAATACTGAGTTCCCTAAAGTATCAATATATAATACAAAGTATATAAACATCAATAATGTGAACTGCACACCACTCAATCAGACTATGCATAACACAAGCTATTAACTTTATTGGGTTTTTAGGTGCATTGAATCTACTAATATCAGACAATCAATGCAAAATATCAATAACTTTATGAATATAATTTAATCTATCTCATTATTAATCTATCTATAATCATTAATATATCTATATAAATAAACAATTCATGGTTCTATCAATATTACCCACAACCATTACTAATATAATTAAACTATTAAATTGAAATGAAACCAACAATACATTAAAATTTAAAGTGTAACTTAAGCATTACTATTACCATCAAGCTATTAATTTGCAATGAAACAAATAATACATAGAAGACAATTTAAGTTTGTGTACATCTTTTATATTCTCGAATTTATTGGAGTCAAAGAATTTATAGACGCAAAGAATTTTTTCTGGTCCAAAAAGTTACAAATCACGAAGAATTTGTTACAATTTAAGAATTTACATCATAGGTCACAAGTTTGCAAACTTCACATACCTTATTCACTTCAAATATTTGACTATGTGCTTAATAAAAATTGAACAAAACCAAATTCACCTTATGAGCTTTCATAAGAATGTTAAAAATCTCCAAACCTCAAGCCCACAACAAGTCCAACCATTCACTATCCAAGGCTCCTTTGTGTCTTCTTGATGTCATTCTTAGTTAATTCACTATGAACTCGAAGTAAAATGCAACCTGGCTGTCTAAGTTGGACCTTTAAAATAGATTGTGAATATGAATTAAAATTGAATTTCAGGAATTAAATGTAGAATTTGGACTCTCACTGGTATAAAATGAAATCAAATATAGAATTTGAAAGCTTGGAAACATAAAATGAAATCCAATGTCAAAGTTGAAAACTAGGGTAGATATGAACTAAAATTTTGAAGCAACCATGTAAATTGAAATGCTCGTCATTGTAATGTTAAACAATAATAAAAAATTATGCAAAACTATGCAAAAAAAATCCAAATACAAGTTATTATTCATTTTACTTTGTATAAATACAAGATTTTAATGGATTTAGAAAACAGAATGATCTACCTGCATAGTAATGTGGCCATCATCTTTGAAGTAAAATTTAGAGATTTCTTCATAGAGGTCCCTGTTCTTTTTAGGAAAATGTTGGATGAGAATGCATATCCAAACTATTACACCTATATATTTATGCATGTTTCCATTATACAACTACCTCCTCATAGAGAAAAAACTAGTTAGTTAGCATGTGACTAGAAAGCTGCAACTTATAGAATCTAACCGCTCGGATTGGGATTTATAGAAAGAATGGGAACAACTTAGATTTCAAATAAAAAATAATAATGATTGCATAAGATGATACTATACAAATGAAGTTTTGGGATTGATCGACTCCAAGTGTTGAATTTCCAAAAACTCGTTGGTTTTTAGCTTTAAAAATCAAGATAATAGGGGTCTAAAATGATAGGTGTTTAACGAGAAAGAAAAAAATCATCAATCTATTTCAATCAATACTAAAAATACAAAGCACTCAAAGAAAACATTAATTTGTCATACCTTGTTCCACAAGTGAAATTAGGGCTATACTCGCCCTCATCTTCACTCACAAAAAAGGAAGTGATACTATATTTTAGTATAAAAATGAGCTAATAAGCGAAATGATCTATTTATCTACTTGCTTATTAAGAGGTTTATCATTATAATGCATATTAATATGGTTCAAACCATGACACCAAAAACTAATTTTAGAACCCTTGTCGATTATGCACACAAAACCAAATACTCTTATTGAAACTTTTGTATTTTCTCAAATGAAACGGTGATTAACTTTAATGAGTATATTAATTTCTTTGCCCATGTTGATTATAGTTGACTATTGTATATAATTTTTCTAAAACATGATGTGTGTTAACTATGGTTGAGTTTTGTTAACTATGCTCAATTAATGTCCATATAATTTCTAAAACATGATGCCGAAATTGCCTATTATTAACTATGGTTGACTTTTATGGACTATGATTAAATTTTATTAACTATAGGTGATTATGGTTGAATTTTGTCACTTATGTTTGACTTTTTCTGACAAAGGTTATAATTTGTTGGCTATTGTTGATTAGTGTAAATGTAATTCCTAAAACATGATCCCACATTGACTTTTGTTGAAGATGGTTGACTCATTTACATATGATGCCCATGTTGATTATAGTTGACTTTGTTTTACATTTGTTGACTTTTGTTGACTATGGTTGACTATGTTTAATTTATGTACACGTAATCTTGAAAACATCATACTAGGTTGATTATAATTGAATACGGTTTATTTTTGTTGGTTTGAATTTTGTTAAATATAGTTGAACCTTGTTGACTACAATTTATTATGGTTTATTAAAGTATATATATAATTTCAAAAATGTGACTATGGTTCTGAATATGCAAAATATGATGTCCATATTGACTAATTTTGTTTGAGGAACAATTTAATACAAATTTTTATATAGTGAAACCTGGACTGTGACTTCCCCTTTATGACTAAGTATTGAACACTTCCATGTGATTTATGTTTCATCAATCTACAAGTTAGTGTAGACAATGAGGAAGCATTGGTTCAAGGAATAAGCATTGGTTACATTATAACATGTTTACCTAAAATTTCAATCTTATTAATAATATATTGAAACATTTCAAAAAAACAAAAACAAATACAAATACAATATTCAAAATCTTATTAATAATATATTGAAACATTTCAAAAAACAAATACAAATACAATATTCAAAATCAATAATAATTAATATTCAGAAAGCATATGCAGTAGCTGATTATGATAAGAATTTAGATAGAATAATTTTTAATAACTCAAATAGAGACATAATTATTATAGTTGAATTCATTTCAAAAAAATTAAAATATGAGTGTTGAATTTTAATTATAAATTATATTTATTAAATTTACCATTTTTTTATTCATTTTATTAACTTAATTTGATTTTAATTTTCGTTCTCTAATAAAGTTTAACCTAAATGTATGAGCACTTTGAGTAATGTTTGAATACTTCAAAAACAAGTTCTGTAGTTGTATTGAAATATATTAATAGTTTAATAAATAATTTTAAATGAGTGATAAAATTAAATCAATATATAGAAGGAAAGAGATATAAGGGTCGATTTAATTAAGTAATAAATAAATTACACATACAAATAAATCTTAATACATTGAATATTTAAATATTGATTAAAAAAGTTATTCTACTTAGTAATTTATAAATGATATTCATATTACACTTTAAATATTCATAATAAAATATAATAATTATTTGATCATCTTTTCTGGACTAATAGACATATAATTTATAAAAGGAGCTGTCCATGTTGACTATAGTTCATCATGGTTACATAATTTCCCAAACATAATTTTCATGTTAATTATTAACTATGGTTTATTTTTGTTGACTATAGTTGACTAAATTTTGTTTGAGGAACAATTTAGTACAATATTTTGTATAGTGAAATCTAAACCCTGACTTACTTTTTATGTTTAGATAATGAACACTTCCATGCTTTTTATTTAGTTAATATAGACAATTGAGGAAGAAAATGTGGAAAGAATAAGCATTGTTTATCTTATAACATGATTGATCTAAATTGTCAATCTTATTAATAATGTATTGAAACATTTCAATAACAATTAATACAAATACTATATTGATTTCCAATATAATATTTGCATTAAAATATTAAATGCTTTAATAAATAATTTTTAATAAATTGAAAATAAACGATAATTATAAAGGTAGAACAAAAGCCTCATGCCTCAATTATAGAGCCACCTCCTCCTGAAATATTAGAACTAATAATAGAATTTGACTTTTTAATATATATCAAAATTATCTTTCATTTTAATAGTTTCATTTGACCTTTAATTTTGTTTATATTATAACATGCTCATTTAAGTCATCAATTTCCTTAATAATATATTAAAACATTTCAAAAATATATTGAATTGCAATATAAAAGTTGTATTCAATATATATTAAATACTCTAGTTATATTAAATACTATA